>PVKH010047714.1:0-10070 GCA_004027955.1 Chaetophractus vellerosus | reverse complement strand
GTGACTTTGCCATGCCCGTGGGGGCTCTGCCCTGCCCGTGGCGGCTTTTTGCCTTGCCCACGGCGGCTCTGCCCCACCCACGGCAGCTTGCCTTTCTCAAGGCCGTCTGCCCGCTCGGAGAGGTCCCGGGAACCGAACCCGGGCCTCCCATGTGGTATCCCAGCGCGCTCTTTATCCACTGAGCTATCTAGCCGGGCCCTGTAATCATTTTATAATCAGAAAGGTTTTCTTCAATTTTCAACCTAAGGCTCAAAACCATTCACTGACATCTGACAAAGTAATTTTGTTTTCCTTAAGCTAAGTAATTGAAATATCTCTATTATAATTTTTGTGTTTACAATTTATTGATTCTTTAATTAATTTTATCAAAACTCTGCTATCTGTTAAAAATATACCAGAGTCCTGCAATTTACTCCCCACCTCCCACCCTGAGATGGCTCCCTTATCTGTTTCCTCTTTGCTTTTTTTGCTCATGGTCTGTGTTTTCTTTAGGAAACCCCAGGAACCGAACCTGGGACCTCCCATGTGGAAGGCGGGTGATCAACTGCTTGAGCCACATCCACTCCCCTGCAGCTGACTTTGAGCATCTGAAGATGTTATTGTGTATTGAGTTCCTAAAGAAATCTAAAACACTCCAGCAGCCCCGAGTGATGAGCACCCCTGTGATTATCAAAGGGCAGGCAGAATGCAATGCATGTGTTCACGCATGTAACTTGTTTAAGTTACAGGTGTAACTTTTCCATTATCTGTCCCAGAAATTGCTTATAATCCAAAGCACAGCTGGTATTTCTTTTAATTTTGATAGTGTTTCCAAACATAAATAAATAAATGGACTGTCACTTTTACTTATTTTTGTTACTTAACCAGAAAAATTTGACTGAGGGAGAGAAGAGAGAGGTTTTAATTTGTATTTATGTGCCAAATATACAGATTAATCAGTTAACAGGCTTGATATATTATTTGCTTTTTTGAGCACAGGTAAATACCCCTCAATGTGAACCTATCTCAATCATTTAAAAAAAGAAATAAGTACATAGACATCTCTAAACAAGTAAAGAAGCAGAGAAATTATCTGCCCAAAGATGCTCACATAAGCAGCAGTTATGGTTCTAAGAAAGAGTAATATAAAAATCATGGAAATTTACAACTTTAGACATTTAACTGACTTCTATATCCTCTGCCCACTCGCCTAAAATTAGTACCACTGGGTGGTGGCACACTAATTGTCTTTATAAGTTGTTTTAATTTCAAGTTTTAGAGTAAAAAATGTTGGTTGAATTTTTTCCCAAATTCCAAAATAATTTTGCTTCTGTTTTCATGATTGAAAGAAAATTAATCCTAAGGGACTTAATTATTACTATAGCAAAGAAATTCATTTAAATCATCTCAAAAAAGGGTTATCCTCGATGCAATATTATTACATTGAGAATTTATTGAATGCCATGAAAAAGAAGGAAATATTCTCCCTCACTAGGAAATACATATAAATGACTTGCAATTAATATAATTTAAGAAATAAAAAATAATGTTTTGATTTGTGCTTATGATCATTATTACCATGGGTATAGGATATTTAAAGCTATTTGCAAATTCAGATTGCAAAAGAATGATACAAACTCACTCCAAAAAACAAACACTTTCCTTTTTCCCACTTAAGAAAGCCTCTCTGAACATGAGAGAACAATTCTATACAACTGTAGTAAACATTCTTTTTCTAGCAATGAAACATTGACCTTGTAAACACAGTTATCAATGAAGTCAGTATTGCAAGGAGTTAGAAGGCCAAATAGCTCTAGCACAGTGGCTGGGGGGAAAGATTTATTTTCTCCATGTGTCATATTGTCCTGCAGCGATCTCAAAGTCAAACATATCTCCAGTCCTATAAAACATAAAATGCAGTACTCATGTCAAGTGGATTTTTGAGTGGATTATTTATTTCCATCTATCTTAGATTTATGAGCAGGTTGAGTGCAAGATCTAGGCATGCTTGAGAGAGAGATAAAAAAAAAAAAAAAACTACTCTAAAGAAAAGAGCTGAGTTTAAACAAGAAAGTAAGATTCACCACTAGCAAATTAGGCTAAAAAGCTGGGAGGATTTCCGTGGTTCTTAAAAATTCAGGTATTTTTACAAGCAAAGTACAGTTTGTAAACATGAAAAAGTGACAACCCCCACACTGTCGTATACTGCAAAGTTTGAAAGGATAATTTATGCAAACAAAAAAGATATGCATGCATGTGTTTGTAGGTGTGTATTTAAAAAATTATATATATACTTAGATTCATTTTTCTCTATCCAATTTGGTTTTCTCTCTTCTGTAAAATGAAGTTTAAATTGCCCTAGCTTCTCCTGCAGTGATCACTCTCCATTTTAGCACTCTCATTTACCTTTAAAGCCTTTAAAACTCTATTTTTCATCAAACTCTGGACCAATAATTGAGCAGAAAGATAAACAGCCCAGTGTAGTCATATTTTGGATAGAGGTTCTTGACTCATCACCCCACATTAAACCTGTGCATAATTTATGTTGGTGTTAACTGCAGATTTATGTCCTTTGTACATTTTTAATAAGTGAATACTTATTTCCCCAATGTAAACACTGCTGTTTGTTCTGATTCTTATAAAATATTTAACAAGTTACTCTGATGTCCTTAGGTAAAAATAAATTAACTTTAAAAATGAAACCAGCCTAATTAAATGAGGCGCTGTGTAGCTTTCTACCTCTCATAATTATAGATGAAAAACAATCTCTTGTACTAAAAGAAATACATATGGTTTTAATTAGTCTTTTGGGGTGGTTAAGATGTTAAATATGGGATGTGTTCAGAATAAAATAATTACTTCTCATAATTTAAGAGCAATTGTTGGGAGCATGAGATAAACTTTGAGGGGATTAGAAATGAAGCTTTCTGCTTTCTCATAGCTTGAACCTATATTAAACATTTGTTATTCTGACAGCTTTTAATTTTTTATTTAACTGGTTTATACCAGTGTGTACCTGGAACCAATCCCAGGTTTCTGTGAGCTTTTCAAAGTGGAAAATCTATTGCAAAATTATTATTAAAAAAACAATTGTTAACTCTCAGTGGCTTAGCAGAACAAAAATTCTCTTTTTACATAAAATGCATCTGACTTAAGTTAACAAAAGCTTCTCCTCTTCCTAATGGTTTAGGGACCCAGGCTGATGGAGACACTATCTTGTGAGCTGCCCAGCAAACGCAGAGAGAGCTTAGAAACATACAGCTGCCTTTAAGGGAAGTGCTTCATTTTTGTTCACAGTTGATTACAAGTTATGTTCCAGACAAAACTTCAAGGGATGATGGGAAGTTTTCAAGTAAAGGAAGAATAACCAACTATGGCGAAGACTAGCTATCTCTACCACTTTCTAGACACTAAATATTCAATTCACTCTTTTCTCACCCATAACACAGCATCTCCAGATAGAAGGACATCTGAAGCCCACCCAGTCCATGAACAAATCTCAAAGTCCATTGTCTCCAGATGAAGTGGCTAGTCCTCTACACCAGGCCTAGCTGTGGCTTCTCTTGGTCTGGAGACCTGTGAATTTACAAAGCAAATGACCTGCCCCCACCCCTTCACACATGCATTCAATAAACAGTGGGACAGGAACAGGACAACCACAACACCCTTTCTAAAAGTTGAAGAACAGGACATAAACAATAGCCCCTATAAATCTTGAAATGCTGTTGGACACACAAGTGGAGGCTCCCTACCTTGTGTGTGGTTTCTGTTTCCACCCTCTGACAGGTTCTCCCTTTTCCATTTCCCACTTTGACTCCATCTGAACATCCTTCTCTTTGTGGGCACAGCTTTCTCAGCCTCATTCTTGCTCACACAGGGTTGTCTGCACAAAGGTCATTTTCAGCCTTGTACAGTCAAAGGCTCTTTTAGTCCAACCTTGTGGTTTATTTGGCAGTACATTTCTCTCAAATACTTAAGAGACTTCTCTATTTGTTTCCAATCAGTTCCATGAGCCAGGGACCAGACTCACACTTTTAAACACCTAGTTCTCAAATCTACTATAGCTCTTTATTTTCTCAAATCCATGTCTTTTTCTCTCAATTTAATGGTGGCTACCTTGAGTTTATCTGTAATAATAAATAGGAAGACCTCATTCAAATCTTCCTCTGCCTTGAGTCATTTTAATCAACTGAAAGATCTTATTAAATGTGTGTTGTTTAAAGCCTCTGTAAAATTTACAGCATGGGATTTAGAAGCAGTTGGCTTATCCAATACTGTAAGGATTCACATATATAGATCCTCTTTATTTCTTCCTGGTTCTGATTGCAAACCAGCCAATTCATTCCTGAATTCACCTTTGTTTTTGTAATACCCTGCCAAGTATTGCCAATTACAGCTAACACACAACTGGGATTCTGTTTTTCAGCCCCTTAGCCAGGAGCTAAAAGTTGACTAGGCATGTGGTCTGCCTGCCAAGTTATGGCATGCAATAATTTCACCAAATATTTTACTATTACATAACATGGATTTGCCTCTATGTCACCTCCAGGATCAGTTTTCTCACTGCCCGTCAAGCACATTTTAAGTATTTTTATTGTGGTAGCACCCCATTTCTAAAACCAAATTCTGTGTTAGTGATAACAGATGAGGTTATACTGTGGTAACATATTTACCATCTCTGTGGTTTGTCAAAACACAGGTTAGTTACTTGCCCACACAACATACACAGATTACCATGGAAATCTCCTCCATATAGTGCCCCCAGGGAATCAGGTGGTGGCTATACTATATTTCACCTAACCATCTCATCAGGTGGCTCCCAAGGTTACCAGAGCAAGAGGAACTTACACCCACACTTAAAACGCCTCAGACCTGAAACATGTCACTCCTCTCACACCCTTAGTCCATGGTTAGACACCTGGTCCTGCCCTAGCAGCAAGGGAGTCTAGGAAGTCTTTATATGTGCTTAGAAAGGAGAGGAAAGCAACATTGTGGGCACTCTTGGTTTCTATCTCCCTACTTTTTAGTGTTCACATAAACATGGAAACATATACAAGCCATTGTAACGTTATTTGATAGCCTTAGTGGAGAAACATTTCTCAAAGTACTAAGTCATATCATAAATGGGAAGCAATCGTTTACTGCCATTTCTTCATTATGAAAATGCCTAGTGACTCATACCGTTCAAAAGAAATATATGTAACAATCTAATTGGCTTTTTAATAAGTGGGGGGGGGACTCACTTGGAACTAAAGATAATACATGGAATACAGATTATTGAACAAAAGCAAAATTACTAGCAGGAAATAGAAGAAGTAGGGAAGGAAAAATGGAGAAAAAGAGAAAAGAAACAGGAATAGAATAAAGATTAAAATCATATAAAACATTCAGGGAAAACTTAAAATGTTATAAACATATCTTACTATTTTTGCTAAAAACATGGCAGAAATCTATGTAAGGCATTGCCTTACAACTTTAAGCTTTATCACAGCTACAATATCAAGATTCAATGTAAATAGAGGAATCCTAAGATATTCTCAAAAACGGATATTCCTTATCATGCAGGTTGAGTATGAAGACTGTAAAGTGAAGACCCATATAATAAACCAGCCCACCTCCAGCCATGGAAAAAAGGATGGTGGCAGGCATGTAAGTTAGCTGACACTATATTCATCACTGCAGTATTTCAGGCACTGAGGAGTCTGAGAAAACGAAAGAACAAAAATCCCTTAGAGATTTAAACCACCCAGGACCTGATCGGGCAAGTAAAACACTTGAAATGAAATATTGGCAAAAATACTGCCAAAAAAGGTTAATATTTTTACCACATAAATCGCTCATCCAAATTGATAAAAATCATTAAAAAAAAAAAAAAAAGATTGTAGTCTGTAGTCTCTTTCTGAAAGAGCCAGTGGCCAGATAATAAATATTTTAGGCTTTGCAGCCCTGGCTGTTTCTGTCACCACTACTAAACCCTGCTGTGATAGCACAAAAACATCCATAGACAATACAATATGTAAATGAATGGGCATGGTTGTGCTCCAACAAAACTTTTTTTTACAAAAATAGGCAGCAGGCCGGATTTGGCCTGCAGATCGTAGCTTGCCGACCCCTGTTCTAATAGATAAAATGGCAATAGACTGAAACAGAAAAATTTTAAAAGAATAAACTGATCAATAAAATATGAAAACAGCATTTGATCACACTAGTAATCAAAGAAATGCAAAGATAAACAATGAAATACCAGTTTTCCCCACAACATTGTGAAATAAGTACCTTGATACAAGGCTGAGAGATACAAAGAGTCTACTGAAACAAACTGCACCAGCTTTCTGAGTGTCAAACAACCCAATAATTCTACCTCTAAGAATTCTTCCCAACGATATAACTTGGGTTGAAATTTTAAAACTCTAATTAGTCCAAAAGCTATTTATAACTGAATCAGGAGCAAGGCAATAACTCTGGGTGACCATATCATGGTTTATTTAATGATATATCTTGTGTTTTCCCAACCCTATTACTTACCTAAAGGACAAAAAAGGTAAGCAGTGGCAAAAGTCCTACCAGCTCCCTATTTGTTCTAGGATTTCTTAGCATTGGTCCCCTACTGAATCTCCTCTTTCATCCCATTGATTGAACAGCTTTCTGGAAAAAGCATAGTAAACAATAGCATGTACTGCTACATGGGCCCTTCCACCTTCTATGAGGAATCCTAATGTCCCCATCTGTCCATTGGCCCAACAATCCTGCATAAAAAAAAATGTTTCTGAAGCACCTTTGAATCAGAACTAGTCATTACAAACTTTTGTTCATACTGAAAAAAACAAAGATTTCACTAAGAAGTAAGAATTGTTTATAATACATTCTCAACCATCGCAAATAAAATGAGACAGATTTATGAATTATCTCATTCCTAATAACGTTTTTTTCCTTTCTGAAATTTTTAATATATGGACCACTGTCAAATGTTACAAATAATTAAAGAAAAAGAAACAATCACCCAAAATGCCAGTACTTACAGGTAACTCTAGTTGGCACTATGAAATACAATGTTCCAGATTTTTATATTCATACATGTGTGTGCTTACCAAACTAGGGTCAAGTAAACAATTTTTAATTTGCTCTATTTCACTAAAATAAATATTCTTCATGTGCATAAATGAAAATGAGCTTCTTCACTTTTTTAACCACATTGCATTCCACTGGAAACACACCGTAATTTATTCAGTCTTCTACTAATGAACTTTTAAGCTGCAAAACGTTTTTCACTATTCTAAACACTGACATGAACATTCCAGGACACATTTTGGGTGAGTTTGTCCTAATATTTCCTTAGGAAAAAATTCTAGAAGCACAATTTTCTATATCAAAAAGAACTTAAATTTCATATTTTGCACTATATTAATAAATTACCCTCTAGATAAGCTGTAACAATATATTCTCTCCCTAATTGTCCAAAAATATGAAAATGCTTAAATTTATTAGACCTATGGTACTTCTACAGAATGAAATGCAATGCAGAAAAGATTAATGACATGGGAAAATACGCAAAGGACAAGATCAAGTAAAAAAGACAAAGAATATAATTAAGCATACTAGTGATACAAATATATAACTATATATAATATTGTATATTGATATATATATAATAATATATGTGTAATATGTGCAGAAGACACAGTGGCAAGGACTGCCACAACTGGGAGGAAAGGATTAGAGCAGAATTTAATATTTCTTATGTCCTCGTCTATATTTGTTAGCATTTCTAAAAATTTGTACCTATTATATTCATAATTTGAAAATAATATGTTAAGAATATATAGAATTCAAAAGGCTGAGGAAATGATTCTTCATATGTTTGTGGTTCCCCCGACACTGGATTTGCTATAATCTGAAATGTTTAAAGATTCTGGACTGAAATAATTTTGCCCAACAAATAACTTGTTTCTGGTGATGAAAACTCTTCTTGCCTTGTATCAAGCAGGATAAAACCTTTCTCTTCTCCACTGGGAAAACAAATAAAGAGCAAAAATTGTGAGGTCTCTGAAAACAGAGGAAAACCATTCCCTAGATATAAGTCCCTGGCCGCAGGCATTTTGGAAAGCATTTTGGAGGGGAACAAACCATTAATAAAGATTCAATACTTACAATGACCTTTGAGCAATTCCAGATGTAGAAATGGAGTTTTTTCCACAAATAATAAGAAAGGGCCTGCTACAAGAAGTGACAGTCTAGAACAGGCTTACATGCGGCTAGAATTACATGGGACACAAAAAAGAAACTCAGCAGAAATGAAATAACACAAAACGAATCCAGATCATTGACCAAATATAAGCAGAGATTATTCTCCTACAGGAGTTTTTACCCATTCTTTAGTGAGAAGGAAATATACCCATTTGTATTTCCTGGATGTGATTATTGTTTTATCGGAAGTTAGGCTTTATGATACACTCATTGTCCACTGCTAAGTTTTTTTACAGAGTAACTCATTTCATCTTCATTACAACCAACTTCACGGACACTACAATTCTTCATATTTTATAATTAGAAACTGAGGCATGGATGTTTAGGAAGCTTGGCCAACATCATCCATCTAGAACAGAGGTCAGCAAACTTTTCTTAAAGGACAAGGCAGAAAATATTTTGGACTTGTCAGCCATAAACCTCTCTGTGACAACCACTCAACTCTGCAGTGTAGTGTGAAAGCATCTATAGACAATACTTAAATGTATGAAGGAGTCTGTTTTGCAAAAGTGAGGGCCAGGTCCACAGGCCATGGTTTGCCAATCTCTGATGAAGTAGTAAAGTCAAATTCAAACTCAAACCTCTGCTTTTAATAATTTACCACCATACAGTAAGAGAAAATAAAATAAATGTGGTTCTCTTTATATAGTGTAGGCTTGGTCATTCTCAAATAATTCATTTGACTCTCTGTGTAGCCTTGTTCTAAAAATACTGATCAGTTCATGTGAATTGCCACTAATTGTGATTTGATAGACAAAAGATTTGAATGCCCAGAAGGCATAAAAACAGGTAAGCAGCCTCCTTCACAGACCGTGGCTTTAACAACATTATTTCAGGATAGATGTGCAGAAATCAAATTTGGGCCATACTTAGACTTCTGTCATGGAGGAGGAAAGGAGAAGATAAGTTTGGGCCCTTTTTAATACTGAAATATTTAGTTTAACATATCCTATGACCTATATTTTTTTTTAAATTTCAAAGTTCTTGTCAATTAGTGAATTTCTCTCATAAGTTTCAAAATATTGGACAGTAAAGCTGTATCCATTTTAAGTTGTTTAAAATTCAAAGTAATGGAGAAGATAATTTTTGTCACAACACTTATTTCTAGTTGTTTATTGAGTTGAAAAAAATTGGGTCAGTTATTTGATTTTTTTTAATAGTAGCTCTTACCATCTGAGAGCCACATCCACAAATATAGAATGAGTCAATATTGTATGTCTTCTAAAATAATTTGAATGATCTATGAGCAAGAGAAAGAAGAGACAGAAAACTTAAATGCCCAGGTTTAGTGTGATCAAAGACCAGTGATATGACCCTAAGCCAATACTCCAATTTTGTATCTTCTACAGGAAATTACCAACACACCACCTGTTAGCTTACAAAGGTTATTGTGAAAGTTATATGAAAAAAATCACAAAATTATCTTATCAACTTAAACAGCTATGTCTAGTAAGATATCCTTTTAAGACTTACAATCTATTCTTAATAAGAAAAATATCTTTGGGGCTTTTTTCCTTTTTCATAGACCTATAATCTTTTTCATCAGAAACATAGAAAAGAAGTGACCTGGAACTGAGAATCTTTGCCTTCATTGTGCAAACAAAGGAAACCCATATTTAGTGCTTTAAAAATTTTCCTTACCATTAGTAATCGCCATTATAAGAGATAGTCATTTCCAAACATCCCATCTATTGTTTAGTCCATCTATTGGACTTTCTTTAGAATTCTCAGGGATAAAGACTAAGCAATAATAACATTTATAGAACACAAGTTTTTGTAATGGGTTTTTACAAGCCAATTGACTAAAATTTCTGCTATATCTTTAAGAAACATCATAAAGACACTGT
>PVKH010047713.1:0-10270 GCA_004027955.1 Chaetophractus vellerosus | reverse complement strand
TCAGATGCCACACAGCTCAGAAACCAGGAAGAAGGAGAGTTGGTCTTCTGTATCCACATGACTTCTAGGCATTACTCTTCCATGCTGATCTGAAACATTCTCTCCCCAACTCTATGCCCTTCTTGGCACAGTCACCTACCTCTTACTGTCAACTACTTCCTGATCAGTCCCTTTATTTAATAAAGACTTTGGAGCTTGAATTATAGTCTTTTGCCCTAACCTAGGAAATTTCAACATCCAAGTAAGTGACCTAACTAGCAAGTCTCATAGTTACTAAACTCATTAATTCCACTTGCCATTGAACTTCAACCAGCCATTCACCTGGACCCTGTACTCCCTGGAATTTCAGAAGTATAAATATCAGTATCCCAAACCTCTTACCTGTCCTTTCTCATGACCTCATTTCCAGCATACCTCTTCCCCTACCTCTCGGACACCTCCAGTCCTCGGTCTCTTCTTTTTGGGGTCTCTTTTTCTTTCTACTAATTCTGACACCTTGACATTCCTCTGTCTGCTCTAATTAGTTCATATATATCACTGTCACTTTCTGAGTCTTTTCTTACTCCTCTGTAAACCCATCTCAACCTTGCTTCTTTAATTTTTCTGCAGTATCTGCCCAAGATCCCCAACTTTGGTTTGATGCTGCAGTTTGCCACCTCTACTTTTCCTTGAGACAACTGAGTGTTGACTCAACTGAGTCAAAGTTACAAGTTGATGCAGCCTGATACCTTTATAAATCCAAGATCTTCACCATAGGTTAGGCCTCAGCTCTTCCTAACAGCAGGGCTGTACATTAGCCTTAGTCAGCCTTCTCATTCTCATTTTTACAGGCAGCAGTTCCCAACCCTTTCAACAGGTTATCCAGCCTTATGAGGAGCAGGGTGATTATGTAAAGGTGAGGAGCACGTGCTCAGAAAGCACACAAAATGGCTGCCTAGCAAGTAGAACTGGAATTCAAACATAGGTCTATGTCTGAAGCACAGGAAGAATTCCTGGTTATATAACTTTATTGTGATGCTGACTCAATAATGAAGCTTGGGTTTCTATACCACCTTCCTGTTTGAACTATAAAAGGTTTTTGTGCATATTTTGTCATGCCTTCATGAAATTCTTATGTGAAAAAAAGTTCTAGATTAACACTTAATAAATTATTTTAGAACATGACTATTTAAGTGTTCCAATTACTACGTTTTGCCATATCAAATTCGTCATTTTCCCATGTCATTATTTTCATTCTCCCTTGAAAACCCTATTCACTTTTTCATAACTTCAATTATCACTTCCAACCCGGATGCTCTCCAAAAGCACTTTGTAACTCTTACCTCTCTTTTGAACTTTGTCCACATTGTCCAAATGTCAGTTGGACATCTGTACATGGATATTCTGCTGTTACTTCAGACTCAGCATGCTGAAAACTAATTTATTTCCTATTCCCATCCAAATTAATTTACTGACTTCAATATTCCTATACTACTTACTTTATCTCTGCCATCCAATTACAATCATTAATGTTAATCTCCATTTTCCTTTTTCCTTCTCCCAAGGATACTTTCTCTTTTCTCAATTTCATATTCTCTCACAAAGAGTTCTCTGCATTTATCTTTGTTTTGTTTGGAGAGTAGTGCCAATTATTTCCCCCCTCTCTCTCTTTTTTTTTTTTTTTTGTAATTCCAACTGCATACTTTGGTGAAGACTTCCTTCATGTGGATCCTTACGTGGATATCTTCGTTTATTCCTTATTTACCTTTCTGCTTTCTCCTCTACTTTTTCTTGGCACAGTCTTTTTCCATATCCTTCCTTCCATGACATGTTTTTCAATAGTGTTTAAACTCCCCAGGGTGTTTGCAGGTGGCATATATGTTTTACTAAATTTTATTAGCATCCACTTTATTTTATTATAATTTGAATATCACTTCTCAAACCAGAGCATGGAATTGAATATAAAAAGTCACATATGTTTTACAGAAGAGAAGTTGAGTCAAAGAGAGATGGGTCACAATAAAAACTCTTTGAGAGGGGATTTTAAGGGCTTTAAGCCAGTGTTATGAACCTTTTTTTTACTTAGTAGGTTTCCTGTAAGCAGGGCAAACTTAAGCTGATACTAGAACAAATTAACATGGGAAATTATTCCATATCAAAACAAACAGTACATGCATTTTGGCATTTTATCATGATTATAAATACCAAATTTACACTATCACTAACTGCTTTGAGTTAGGTCTATAGCAGGATTTGAAATATCATATCTTCCAACAAAATAACCTTTTCTAGGTTGTACACCCGTCATTACCCTCCTCCTTTTTTCTTACTTCTCCCTGAAGTGTGAGGAATTTGTTAAAAGAATGGTCTCAATTTAGTCAGATTATAAAGTAACTCTGGAATACACTGACTTGTGACAGAGAAGTAGAAGAATGGTCAAAATATGCCTACAAATCTTTGCAACCAAAAAAAAAAAAAACCCACAAACACAAAGTAAAAGCAATTTCTTTCTTCTGAGTCCCATCATTTCCTTTGTTTTTTTTATTCAAACTTCAAACTCCTAAAAGTATAATTGTAATCATGCAAATAGTCCATGCAATAACTTGGGGACACTTGCAGCAACCTTCCCTCTATTACCAAAGAACACAGTACATTTAGTTAGCTGCAGAAATGGAATTGGGTGCCTGGAGTTTAAAATTAGTATCATGTATATTTACAATTGTATAACAGCACCCTGCACATGAGCTTGATTATTACATCAGTGGCTCTTTAAAGTCATCCCGGTGTGTGGACTACAAGTCGTTGCAGAAGAGAAAGGGGTCCCAGCAGATCCATTGTTAGAACAGCTGCAAAAGTAGTGCTGTCTGATCACCCTTATATGAGTCACCTGAACAGTTATTGAGAACACGTCTCAGTTGGGTCTATTACAATTACTGTCACACTTATGAGAAGGTCATTTTATCACATGATCTCCTAGGCGATAATAAGGACTCAAAAAGGCAGTGGAGGAACTCAAGGAAGAAATGATATAAATTATAGCAAAGCCTCCAGTTTGGCCTCCCGGAGTAGGGCTTTAGGGATGGTTTTTCAATGTTTCTAACACCTTGCAGAGTCAAAAGTAGCCATTTTTGCTGCCTCAGGTTTGCTAAGAGCACATCATTTTAAAACAATTTCAAAGGTTAGCCTTAAAGTTTTTTCTTCTTTTTTGGGGCAATTGTAACCTTTTTTATGGTGGATATTATCGTCATGTATGATGCTAGAGAAATACTTGAAATCAAAATAAAGACTCAATAATTTCTCTCCTTTGTTGCTACCATTGGTTTTTATCATGATGAGCCAGATGAGTCTACAAACTGCTTTGGCATACTTACTTGGCAGAATACCCTTATTAGATTTTAGATTAATATTTATCTCTTTCCATGTTCTCTCTGGTTGGCCTTATATGGGAATTTGGAAAAATGTTGAAAGCAAGAAATTCTTAAAATCCAATTATTTTATGCCAACTTTATAATATCAAATCATTGCAGACTCAAATGAATTATTTTATTCACACACTCAAAAGACATTTGTTAAGCACTTGCCATGTCCTGTCATCTTGTAGGAGCTACTAAGGTGAGTATGAACAGAGCCTGTACTCTTATAGAACCTATATTTAAGTAGGAGAAACTAATCGCATATACAATAAACTAATAATAAAGAAAAAAGAAGCTCCATAAGAATTTCAGTAAAGTACTAGAGAAGTTCAGTGGAGACAGACTACCTTGAGTTGCTAGGATGAGAGGCTTATCGGAAGAGATGACATTGGAGCTGGAAGTTTGAAATTCTTTTCTTCTATATGCATGTTCAATTATATTTTAAATAAACAGCAAACAACAAATGTGCCTCTTTGACTGCAGTACAATCAGCTCTAACTACCTGAGCAGTTTGCTGGATGAGTAATTTTCAAGGGAAAAAAAAAAACCCTTTATTATTGCTTTTTCCATGGAGGGCTATTACAGGAAACTCTTGTTCCATCATCCATTTGGCTATAGTTGACTTTCTGGAAGGTATTTCTTAGTGACATCCCTCTAGTCTTCAAAACCCAGCACCCATATAGTGTTTCATAGAGGTGGGGCAAAGGGCTTGCTGGCAGAGCAGAGAAATCCTGGGGACCTCCACCTGTGTTTCAAAGGGCAGTTACTTGGCTACAGGGCCACAGACACAAAAGACTAGGGAATAAGTCTGAGTAACTCTAATGATATGGGAGAAAGGATATCCAAGAAGTTTCTTCCTCTAAAATTGCTTGAGAAAGAGAGATGATCATTTGCTAGCATTTTAACTCACCATGTTTTGAGGAGAAAACCCAGATCCTGTGTGGGGAATGCAAAGATATGTAAAGTATCTTTTGGGGGGTAGATTCCAATCTTCTTGTTTTGGCGAGACATATACAGTGCATATGGAAATATAACCATTTATGAAAGGAAATAATACTGAACAAATTGACAGTTTGCTGCAGAAGGTAAAACACACACAACTGAGTTGGGGACAAGAATCTTACTTTGTGTGCAATGGGGCAAGCCAAAATCCTCTAGCCTCAACTTCCTCAGCTATAAAATAAGAGGCCTGAATGAGACAGTCTTCCAAATGCTACACCGTTAAGTGGAGAATTCCGAACAGAGGAAAGATGGTATTTCAGGCAAAAAGGAGACGGAAGTGTGTTTTATTTGGGGAAAATTTTGAAGAAAGGCAAGAAAACAGGACTGTGTAAAGGTATTTACAACAGGAGTTCTTAACCCGGGATCCACAGACCTCCAAGGGGTCTGTGGAAAGATTTCAGGGGGTCCGTGAACTTGAACTGAAATTCAAAAAAACATTATTCTTGTGCGGATGTGTTGGTGCAGGTGTGATATATTTATTAAATAATACACAGTATGGCGTGGACTTAATAAGGGGTCTGTGGTTTTCACCTGACTGGCAAAGGGGTCTGTGGAACAAAAAACCTTAAGAACTCCTGATTTAGAGGGTGGTGAGCAAAGCAGTCTGCTTCTTCTCATTAGCATTGGCTGTAGAGACACTGTTCCTCCCAGAGCTGTTCTCCAAGTGAATTCTCTATTACAAATAGAGGGCATTGCCTCTCCTTACCACCCTTATTCCTCAATGTACTCCTTTTTTAGTCATCTTGTATAATTACAACCTCCAATCCAAACATTCTAAGGTCATTGTTACAATTTCAGGAAAAGGGTGTGGTAAGAAGCAATAGGCCTAAGTAAATGGATCTGAAGCCCAGGAAATCAGTTCATGCTGGCACTAACAGGAAGGTTCACATAAGCCCCAACCCATCATATGGAATATGGTGGCAAAGTGAACATGGCCTTAAGCAAGGAGTCAGAAGACCTGTATTTATGTCCCATCCGTTCTGCCCCTAACCACAAATTGCCCTCCAGTAAGTCATTTCATCTCACTGAGATTGTTTTTCTGCATTTCATAAGAAAATATTATCTCCCTGCCTCTTGCAATGGGTTCTTGTGAGGCATCATAGTAGCTAATGTGCGTGAAACCTTTTTTGAAAAATATATAAAGTGCTAAGCAAATGTAAGACATAATTATAATTGAAGAGCTTTCCAGATCTGCTCATGTGTATTGAACTAAGACTTATGGCAGTTACTAGATTTTCTTTTTAAACATGGTAATAGCTTTACTGATTTTATTGCAAAACTCTTCCAAAAACATTTTGCATTATATGTGCTTTTAGTATATTGAGGCTTCTGCCCGCCCACCAGTGGGTTAGTCATGTGAATAAGTTAGAGGTTGTAAAAATATATAATAAAGCTATAGAAACACACAGGTACAAAAGAGTGTTTAGCTAAACAAATTTTGGTCCAAGTACTGCAAAATGTTAGATCTAAGAGTAATCACTGACTAAAATCCATCTACAATAAATGTTTATTGACTTTCCCATATGTGGTAGTGCTACGCCTTTATTTTTTGCTCTAAAGCCCTGTAAATAATGATCTGCTGCACTTTTATCAGCAAGTAGTAACATAAATAAGTAATACAAAACTTGGCTTTCCATAGTATAAACTGTAAGCATTCACAAATAATTTTAACAACATCATTGTAGTTGTGTTTTTAATTGTTCTTTATTTCAGATCAAGATTATATAAAGTGATGCGAATATTCTTGCTGTCCTGATTTTGTGATAATCAGGGTAGGCTAAACATTTGCTATATTAGAAACCATGCATGTGTCCCCAGACCTAGTTTTTCTGCCCTAGGTCTGGTTTTTAGAATGCTGGTGATAAACTAGGCCTAATTTGTTATATGACCATCCTGTATGGGAAGAGACTGTAACTTTGGGTATCTTTGGTGGACCTTCAGAGATGTAGCAGGGGGGCGGATGTGGCTCAGGTGGTTGGGCGTCCACTCCCCATATGGAGGGACCTGGGTTTGACCCTCGCGACCTCCCGGTAAAAATTAAAAACAGAAAAATATAGAAGGCGCATGGGCCACCAGGTCCTGTGTGTGGGTGCGCCGCCAGGCTCCACCAGCGGGTGAGCCACCAGGCCCCGTGAGCCATGCAGAAAGATGATGACATAACAGGAGAGTGACACAAGGGAGACCCAAGACAAGATGCACCGAAAAAACAGGAACTAATGTGGCACAGGCGGTAGGATGCCTCTCTCCCACGTCAGAGATTCCAAGGACCGAATCCCAGTGAAGACAGGAGGAGAAGGATGAAAGGAAAAGGCAGGAAACTGACACAGAGAGTTGCCCAGCAAATGGACACAGAAACAGCAAAAACAGGTGGGGGGGGGAAGGGATAAAAGTAAATAAATAAATAAATCCTTAAAAAATGTATGGGGGGGTAAGATGTGGACTATTGTTAGCAGTAATACTTTGACGATGCTTTTTCATGATTTGTTAACAAATGTTTCACAACAATGCAGGGTGTTTGTGGGGGGATGATGTGTGGGAGCCCTGTGTGATGTTATGTATGTTTGTTTTGTAAGATCACGATGTTTACTGAACACTTATAGTTTATGTATGTTCATGTATGAATGATATACTTCAATAAATTGTTTTAAAAAAAGATTATATAAAATGATTTGGATCATCCTGTTACACTGTATTATATAAACAATAAACAACTGCATTGGAATTTTCAGATAGAAAATTATTGTTTTGATTCTTATTTTATGTTTAAAAAGAGGAAAAATGTTAAGTAACTAATAAATTGTCAGCATAGATACACTGATACCGGGTCAATTTCTACTGTGATTAAAGGTTGATGTCATGTCTATAATGTGCTTTTCTTCCAATAGCAGATGAAAAGTAACTATATTGCAAATTCAAGATTTCCACTCAATTTAAGCCATTTATTACATCAGCAGTATTGACCTCAGACTTTGTATATGATTGAGCTTATTTGTACTGTTGGGAAAAACTTTGAGTTCTTTTAAATTCTGCATGTAAAGTAAACTGTTCTTTTCAGGCATGTTCACCAGAATGAGGAGACTCATGTAGGCTTGTGAGTTTACTTATGTTTCACAAATATGGGACTGACACTTGATTAGCTCAAGAATGTGACCAAGATCAAACTGGGCTTTAAGCCCCATGGAGCACCTTCATAGGAAGCTATGCAAGTCTTGCTTTGGCCTATTGACCATCTCTTCACAGACAGCTGGCTTTGCTCTGTGTAATCATGACAGCCTGCCTCCTCCAGTTTTCCTTTAAATTGTTTAAACAAAAGTGGAAGCACCTAAGAGATCATCTTCAGGTCAGTGAATCCACACAAACCCATCTCTGCTCCCTAGAGAGCGTCTCAAAATTCACTTCCTACCAATGATAAATTAGTGCTTTCATCATTGTTTTTTAGCAAAGGGAAAACACATTTTCAGGAATGGAAATGGGAGGAAAATATAACCAACAGCCGTTGTGGAGTTGAGTATCCTGTTAGATGGGGCGCTACTGCGGGGCTGAGTTCTGGCTCTCTTTTTTTCCTCTGGGAATCTCCTTCACTGCACCTGGGGCCCACTCCCTTTCATTTTACCTAGGGTTGGACAGAACACATTGCAGGAAAAATGTGGCATAGTAGATCAAATAAAAACAATTTGTTCTAGAATTCAAATCCTACCTTTTCTACTTGGTAGCTATGTCATTTGGGGCAATGTAATTAATTTCTCCAAACTTTGGTGTCCTCATCTGTAATAATACCCGTGTCATGGAGCTGGTGAGTGTATTAAACTGGATGTATATAGCACCCAGGAAAGGGCCGAGAACATTGTAAGGGCTTAATGTACCTTAGCTGTAGTGAGGTAATCATCTAACTTATCTTTGGATCATTTAGTCTGATTTGTTAGACTTGGGGAAGGAGTTAAATGAAAGCAGGTTTTATTTCATTTGTGTTACTGCAAGTTTCTTTCACCAATAACAGTTTAATTTCAGAGTACTCCAAATCATTTATTTATTTGAAGGATGGTTAAGGTTTACCTTAATGATTTCCTATTAAATTCAATTCAAACAGGCAACTGTTACATTTCCAAGGTGAACCTGAACATTATAACATATTTCTTTTATTTATGAGAAAAATTATGGTGGTGTGGTAGTGGTATGGAAAATTTTGAAATGATTAACTGTGTTGTGATGATTAAAATAAAGTTATGAAAATGCTTACATAGTAGACGTATACTATAATTGTAAGACCGATTGCTAAGCGATGGGTGTATACAACCTGTTGCTACCTTATAAAACCTGTGTTGTCACCGGTCTATGAAAAGGACTCATTCTATGAGTACTGAAATGCATTTGGGCATGTTTTTATATTTAAAGTCAATTTTACAGTCAACTTCTGAATTTTCCTCCTCTGTCTCTTACAATTTTTAAGACAGTTTCACCCTCCTACACTCCATGCTAGCCACAAACCTTAAAAGTCAACCACAAACACCAACTGCTATTCACAGTAACTGCCCAGAGTTCACTGCTCTTACGTGGGCAATTTGCACTTCATTTGCCACTTGACTCAATTTTAGACTTTTGGCCCTGTCACCCTCCCTTTGAACTTGCTCCTGGCCTTTTGGATTTGGTGCTTGTATTTGCAATGCCCAGCATTTGAACCTTGCTTGTGCCAATAGATTTGGGCTTTATGTTCTGCTTTAGCTCAGGACACTCGAGCTGGATCAATCCTGATGTTCTCCTACCTTTTATAGTGCTTCAAGCACAAGTCATCTGTGTCTGGCTCACTGTAACTGGGATGAATCATAGGCCTACAGTTTTCAAAGCAAGCAATTACAATATGGCAGCTACAGACACCCTTTTTGTCAGCCAAACCACTATAGAGTACCTTTAAATATTATCTCACCTTAACCTTTATAGCTTCTTAAGGAGGTTGCTTTTACTGTCAGTCTGGCCTATGTGTTTTAGAGATAACATATTTATGAGTTAAAACAAAAATAATGGTCTACCTAAAATTCTATGGTTATTTTTCTTTACACTTTTTAGGTTTGTTTTTCTTCAAGTAAAATTGCCAAATCAAATTATGCTTTTATTCCATTGACAGTGCAAATTGGTGAATTCCCCAAAACCACTTATACTAGGCTTTAGAATGTGTTTTAGACTTTCATACAATTCATGTTAAACAGAGCAGCTAGGTGTGAAGTTACCCTCTTAGTGCCTCAGGAAACCAAGGTTCTTCCTCAGGATAATCTCCTCAGAATTGTCTCCTCCTGAGGCTGGTATTCAGTAGGAGTAGCACTTAAATATCTGGCTTTCAGATTAGCCATGCTGGGACTATGATTTACATGCAAAACGGGTATAAAGAGGAACATTTTAACTAAGTAAGCAAGCAACTAATGCAAATCTAAGACATCTGGCTTGATAACAGATCTTGTAAAAGAGGCTCAGAAGTTTTCAGTGACTACATGTTTATACAATGTGACTTTTAGGAATAAAAGTAAGCTTGATATGCACTAGTCTAGAAATAAAGTGTGTTTTCAATTAATCACACTGATCATTTAAACAACCCACTGAAGTAATTAACAATATAACTTCCTAGTGAGCATTCCAAGTTGGATGTAAATATATACTTATTTGGCTAAGTAAGTGAGTGATAAAAATTATACTATGCTAGGAAGCATTTTAATACAGTGAGGAAATGAATTTGGTGTCAGATGAACTTCATTTATAAAGTTAAGACTAGCTAATTTTCCCGTACTTGACTGGTTTCTGAGCTTCTACAACATAACTCACCAATTCATTCCCCAGTGGTTATTTTCTTTACTTGTTCCCTTACTTCAATCAAAAATGAATTAAGGTAG
>PVKH010047712.1:0-10286 GCA_004027955.1 Chaetophractus vellerosus | reverse complement strand
AAATTTTCTTTGAGGTTTTAGTAACCTAGAGAACCTGCATTTTTCTGAGCAACTGATCTGTTTTTTTTTTTTTTTTTTAAAACACTGGAATATCTTTAAAATTATCTTGTTTTCCTCTTTAGTTCCTAGAAATCTTAGAACTAAATTCTCAAACCATCTCTAGGAATTGTACATGGGACCAAAGTAATAATTATATATATATGTCCTATCTCTAGCTTAATCTTATTTTTTGCTTTGATTTTCCTTTTTCCTTCTGTTTTAGTTTATAAGTGAGAGAGACTCAAGTTTGTTCCAAGTGACATATATTCCACTCAAGCTAGTCCACTCAAAAAGTGGAATTTATTATAAGACACTGAGGTTTTTTCTAATATATAGAGACTTCATAGAAGAGAATTCCATAGACCTCAGGAATAAAGCTGTAGACTGGAACATCCTCAGGATTTCATCTTCATTTTATTTATCTGCTCATCTTTGTATAAATAACTACTTCATATTTCTTTTCATTTTGAGTACTGACTTCCAGTCCACATGGTGGTAAGCAGTCAATATGAACAATGGAAAGAGAAATAATCAGAATTAAAGTAATGTAAACTACTCTCATTGTTATTCATTGGGTATGAAGACTTATTGATTCAATTTAGAGCTTATCAACTCAAATATGTATATTTTTAAAACTTAAAGAAAAAATAGAATTAAGGATATTTATCAATGTATAGAAGAGAGGAATAAAAGAAAACTAATTGAGAAAGAAAAAACATTGCTAACAACACACAATAATATGATGGTTGTGATGGTTAATTTTATGTGTCAATTTGGCTAGGCTGTGGTGGTCAGTTTTTCATCAATGACTGGTTTAGATGTAGCTGTGAAGGTATTTTGTAGAAGTTATTAATAATCTAAATTCAGTTAACTTTAGATAAAGGAGATTAGCCTAGATAATGCAGGGGAGCCTCATCCAATCAGTTGAAGGCCTTTAGAACTCAAAACAGAGGTTTCCCAGTGAAGAAGAAATTCTGCCTTAAGCCTGAAGAATAGAAATTCTGAGTTTCCTTCCTTCTGCCCTGCCCTACAATTTCAGACTCAAGATTGCAACATAAACTCTTGTCTGTATTTCTAGCAGCCTCCCCTACAAACTGTACTTGCCAGCTTCAAATCCCCATAATCATGGGAGCCAATTCCTTAAAATAAATTTCTTCACACACACATACTTATTATAAATCTAATAATTGGTATTGTTTCTCTGGAGAGCCCTGACCAATACAATAGTGATACATCAACAATAGGAAACCACAATAAATATAAATACATGAAATCACAGTGCTTGGTTAAGACTAAAAATGTCATCTCAATCTTGTTTATAAAAGACAGTGTTACAGAAAGATGATTATCCAACAAAATAGATATTAAGTTAAAACACTGTTATGGACTTCTGGGGAAGATAGCAGAGTAGGCAGCTCCAGGACTCAGTCCTTCTACCAACACAACTAATAAACAAGCAGGAACTGTTTGAAACAACTATTTTGAACTCTGAAGGCCCGGAGAACACTGTGTAGCATCCAGGGAAGAGCGAGAGGTAGAAGTTGATAAATTATAGTAAAAACAGTAAATTTCTCTTTCCATGAGGTAGATACAGGTGCCCATCCTCCACTCTTGCAGCAGGCCACTGTGGGGGTCCAGCCTTTAGCTAGCTCACTGTGATAGAAAGGGACATAAAAAGCCTCTTTCCCAAGGTGGGCATGGTTGATCACTGATCACAGCCTTGGATTCGTGAATTCCAATCACAGAGGGACCATCTCTGAGGACATCTATTTTTTCAACCTATCTCGGACCAAGGCATGGCAGCCATTGTTTCAACCCTCCCTGGACAGAAGCAGAAGTGGTAGAAATTTAGATGCAATGCTTCCTCAGTGCAGGAGGGGATGGCTAGCTGAAGGGCTGCATTTTCTGGGCAGACCAAGAAAGCTCAGCTTTGGGGAGGAGTCAGAGAAGCTCTTGACATCCTTCCTTAACCCGTCCACAGAGTAATTTGGAGCTGGTATGCCCCCTCATCACAGGTCCCTGGCCCTGTTTTGGTTGGGAAACTCTGATTTGGGAATTTCCTTTCCAGTGTGGCTCTTCTCCCAGAATTTGACTTCCAGGGAAAAGCAACCTGAGACAATGAAAGAAGTGTAAAATCTATAGAAGCAGACAGTCCGGGGAAAAGGCCTTCCAGTCTGGGGGGAGGGGGCCTGTCTCTTGGGAAACAGAGAGGACAACCAAACTCTTTTAAATAGGGGAACACAAAAATAACTAACAAGCAAAGCCTAGGACAAGACTAAGGCCCAGAAAGACAGGGAAAAACCTGCATGCTGTATTTCACCTTGGGCAGCCCTTCTTGATAGGAGGGCTGAAGCTCAAGAAAATCTCTGTCTTATCAACAGGTTGTTACAAAACCAAAAGCAGACATCTCAGAGAATAAATACAGAGTTAATATTTTAAAATATTAAAATGTACAGTGTGCAAAAAATAGTACAAGTCAGGAAAAGAAATAGGAAATGATAGCCCATCCAAAGGAAAAGGACAAAGATACAGAAAGCACAAACATAGAAGATGAGAATGTGGACATACTGAACAAACTCTTTAAAAAAAAGATCTCAAAAATGTTTAAGTAGATGAAGGAATATGTAGATAAAGAGCTAAAGGATATCAAGAAAACAATGAATGAACAATATGAGACTCTTAGTAAAAAGATAGAAATTTAAAAAAAAGAACCAAACACAATTACTGGAGCTGAAGACCACAATAACTGAAATGAAAAATGCCCAGGAGGGTTTCAAGAGCAGATTAGAGCTAGCAGAAGAAAGAATCAGTGAACTTCAAGACAAGACACTTAAAATGTTCCTGGCTGAGGAACAGAACAAAAACAGAATTGTAAAAGAAATTTTATCTAAGACAACTCTGGGACACCATCAAGTGCAACAAATATACATTATGCTAGGTCCAGAAGGAGAAGAAAGGGCAGAAGGAATAGTCAAAGGCATTAGGACAGAGAACTTCCTAAACTTAGCAAAAGATGTACAGGTGTAATGTGGGAGCTTTTTAGGGACTTGAGAATCATCCTGAATTGCACTGCAAAGATAGATATAGGCCATTATATATCTTCCCATAGTCTGCAGAATTGTGTGGGAGAGAGTGCAAACTACAATGTGAACTATGGTCCATGCTCAGTGGCAATGCCCCAGGATGTGTTTATCAATTGCAATGAATGTGCCACACTAATGAAAGTTATTTATGTGGGAGGGTGTGAGAGGTGTGGGGAGTGGGGCATATGGGAACCCTATATTTTTTGTGTAACATTTATGTAATCTAATTATCTAAGTATCTATAAAAAAACAAAAAAATAAAAAATATGTAAAAAAAAAGATGTGTGGGCACGTCCAGGAAATTCAAATGAAATCAGCAAAGTGTCAGGGTATAGTATCAACACCCCAAAATCAGTAGTGTTTCTATACCCAAGCAATGAACAATTGGAAGTAGAAATCAAGAAAATAATTCCATTCAAAATGGAAATTAAAAGACTCAAATATCTAAAAATAAATCTAACCAAGGATGTAAAACACTTGTACACAGAAAACCACAAAACATTGCTAAAAGAAATTAAAGAAGACTTAAATAGATGGAAGGACATTCCATGATCATGGATTGGAGGACTAAATATCATTAAGATGTCAATACTACCCACAGCAATTTATAGACTCAATGCAATCCCAATAAAAATGTCAACAACCTTCTTTGCAGAAAAGGAAAAGCCAATCATCAAATTCATATGCAAGGGTAAGGGGCCCCAAATAACTGAAGCCATTTTGAATAGAAAGAACAAAGTTAAATCTTAAAACTTATTACCAAGCCACAACAATTAAAACACCATGGTACTGGCACAAGGACGGATAAATAGACCAATGGAATATAATTGAGAGCTCAAAAATCAGCCCTCACATTTATGGCCAACTGATTTTTGACAATGTGGTAAAGTCCACTCAATTGGAAAAGAAGAGTCTCTTCAACAAATGGTTCTGGGAAAACTTGATCTCCATTTGCAAAAAAAAAAGGAGGACCTTTATTCACACCATATACAAAGATCAACTCAAAATTGATCAAAGATTTTAATATAAGAGCTAGAACTATCAAACTCCTAGAAAAAAATGTAGGGACATCTTCATTATCTTGTCTTAGGCAATAGTTTCTTAGACATTATACTCAAAGCACAAGCAACAAAAGAGAAAAATAGATAAATGGGACCTCATCAAAATTAAAAACTTTCACGCCTCAAAGGACTTTTTTATGAAGGTAACAAGTCAGTCTACACAATGAGAGAATATAATTGGAAAACATATGCAATAAAATATTAATATCGGGAATATATAAAGCAATCCTTTAACTTAATAACAAAAAGTCAAATAACTCAACAAAAAAATGGGGAAAAGGCTTGAATAGACATCTCTCCAAAGAAAATATACAAATGGCTGGAAAGCACATGAAAAGGTGCTCAACATCATTAGCCATAGGGGAAATGGAAATCAAAATCACAATGAAATACCATTTCACACCCAACAGAATGGCTGCTATTAAAGAAATGGGAAAAAAACAAGTGTTTGAGAGAATGTGGAGAAATAGGGACGCTCTTTCATTGCTGGTAGCAATGTAAATCTGAGCAGCTGCTGTGAAAGACAGTTTGGCAGTTCCTCAGAAATCTTAGTATAGAAGTACCATATGACCTGGCAATCCCATTACTAGGTATATACCCAAAAGAATTGACAGCAGGGACTCAAACAGATATTTGATCACCATTGTTCATAGCGGCATTATTCACAATTGCCAAAAGATGAACACCCAAGTGTTCATCAACGGATGACTGGATAAATCAAATGTGGTATATACAAGCAATGGAATATTATTCAACTATAAAAAAGAATGAAGTTCTTCTACATGTGACCACATGGATGAACCTTTAAGACATCTTGTTGAATGAAATAAGCCAGACTGAAAAAGAAAAATATTGTATGATCTCATTGATTTGAAACAGTGAAAATAAGAAAACTCACATAATCAGAATCCAGAATATGGATTAGCAGGGTATGTGTTGGGGATAGAGAGTGGGAAGTTAAGGCTTAAAATGCACAGTGTTCCTATTTGGAATGATAGAAATGATTTGGTAATGTTGGTATCACAACATTGTGAGTGCAATTAACAGCACTGAAATATATATCTGAATATGATTAAAGAGTGTTTATATGGTAACAGAATAGAAATTTTTAAAAAACCATGGAAATACACTACACAAATGGTGAACTCTAAGTTAAACTATGGACTGTAATAGTACAATTATAAAACTGCACTATCATCAATTCTATCAAATGTTCCACACCAATGCAAGGTTTTGATCGTGGGGTGTTGTATAGGAATCCTGTATTTTATGCATGATTGTTCTATAAACACACAACTTCTGTAATAAAGAAAAAATCCATGGGGCTGTACAACACAAACAGTGAACCCTTAGGTAAACCATGGGCTATAGTTTATAGTACAATTATGAAAATGTACTTTCTTCAATTGTAACAAATGTACCACACTAATATAAGGTATTAATAATAAAGTGGTATATGGGAATAAATGATTTTTCTGTAAACCCACAACTTCTCTAATACATACAAATATTTAAAAAACAACCTTGTTGTGGGTAATAATGGATGATAGAAGGAAGATATGATAATTTTGGTATTATATGACCCTAACAACACACTTTAAAAATATATGAAGCCAAACTTATGAACTGAAATTGATAGAAATACAATCATAGAAATTTGTAACTCTACTTAATATAAATTATTAAAAATTAGTTGCTCAAACAAATAAAAATTTTGTACCAATATAGAGAATTTGAATTATATAATTTATAAGCTTGACTTAATTGAAATGTATGAAATATGCATAAAGCAACTAGATAACACATTCTTCTCAAAAACATGAAATCATTTCACAAAAGAATGCTCATTGGCCACAAAAATTCTGAACAAAATTGGAAATAAAGATAATAAAATTAGAAATCAGTAGCAAAAGGATAGACATTTAAAGATTCAAAAAAGTATGTTAATATAATTTATTTGTTAAAGAAGAAATGATCAAATATTGATTTATCAAAATACGTGTCCCAAACATATAATAACCAATGAAAAAAAGTTGCAGATTCATAAATATACCATTTTTGTAAATTTGAACGCCAAAATAATTACTATATATATAGATTCATAGGCACTGACTCCCACCACATACGTGGGAATAATTAAAGTTGTCCCAGGGCAATGGATACTTGTGGAAAATCAGAAGTGGGGTTAGAGTTATAGCTGCATCTGTAATATTTACTTTCCTTTAAAAAAAAATCTGGCAGAGTGGGTGTAGCTCAGTGGTTGAGTGCCTACTTTGCATGTACAAGGTCCCAGATTCAACCTCCAGGACCTCCTAAATATATGAATATGAAGAAAATGTGGTAGAGTTAACCTCTCTTAAATATGATTGGTGGATTTTGAGCTATTCTTTTCTGAATGTGAAAACTATTTTGTAAAATGCATGACCATCTTTAAAGGAAAAAAACCATCCTTAGAGTTAAAAAGAACCGATTCCAACCTGGCTCTGTCACATAAATGAGCATGGGGCTTTACACCAATTACATAATTTCACTGGGCTCCAGCCTCCTGTGTCATAGGATTACTTTGAGAATTATATAAGATTTATATACACAGCTCAGCTAATTTAGAGCTGACACATGGTAGATGTTCAACAAGTATTTATTCCCACATTTGTTGAATAAATGAATGAACAATCATGACCCTGCATCTTAGAATCATAATGAGTCAGTTAATGCATGTTCTTGCTCAATTTAGAACCCAGGAATATGTCTGATAGAGTAAACAGGAGATAATCATTTCTGTGTCTGCCAAGAGGTGTGAAGTCAATCTCGTCATTTCCTGGCCTTTATCTTTTGGCAGAAGCAAATAAAACATTGCTTTCTGCCTCATGAGAAAGCTGCGCATTTTCCCATTATGTCTATTGTTTGTCCTTATTTAAAGGTGTTTTCAAATGTATAGTGTAAAGAATAATTCTTAGGTGGCATCCTCAGCAATATCTATTTCCCTTAAAAATAAAACACTGCTTAGATTTTGTGATATGATTTTTTTTGTTGTTGGAAATGAGAGACATATTTAGCCTGATGGTCATTAAAAGGAAGCTTTCTCTTGCCTGAGCCCATCCCACCTACTTCCCCCCAAAAGATAGGGCTAATCATGGCTTTGTCAAGTATATGTATAAAAGATTAGACTCCCGTGATAGAATGTGAAAGTTCTTGGCTACATTATACCAAAATAACCAGTTGAAAGGTGAAAAATTCAGTCAATATGACTTTGTGGGATTCTTTAGAAGAAAATATGCCTAGTTTTTAAAAATTGGCCAGTTCTCTGAACTAAGCCTCTTTTTTAAAAAATGAACTCATCAAAACCATCTGTATGTCTAGACATGGCCAAAGATAAAGTATTCCCAATAGTACAGTAAATAATGAAAATGAACAAGTTAGAAAGTGAATAGTTCTTTAGGGAGTATTAGTAATCCTGGTAAAAGATTTAAGGGATAGTTTAAGTTTGAAATCTTTTTGAGGTTTACACTCTTAGTACTCCAAATTGAGTAATTAATTAAAATATTAATTTCAAAAACATTTTATTTAACATCTGGAAGCAATCGATTGCAAGATATAACCTAATTATATAAGACCTCCCTAAAACAAGTCTAAGAAATATAAATTTTTTCTTTGATGAAGTTACAGTGGGATTATTTTTTTATGAAATCTGACACCAATATATTATCTGTAAATATGATAGAATCATATAAAAGTCATCATGTGGGCAATTTTTATTTGTATAATAATTAGGCTATGATTTAAGTTTTCCATGCAGGCTACTAACCTTCTGAGTTAGAGCTCTTCTAATTTTTCACAAAATTTTGAGAAATATTTCCTAATAAAGTTTACTAGAAAAGCAACTGCTCTTGATTCTTCCTGTTCCATCATGGCTTTCTCATTATTACTTGGAGAGAGATGAACTGAAAGAAAGAATTCATGAAGAATGTAAAGGCTATGCCCTCTCACGGAAGAGCCAGGCATGCTAGATTGGAGATCCCATGCGAAATGGACCAAAGTGCCTAGAGTATGCTTCTCTTTTTAAAATTTCTTTTTCTTTTTCAAAACAGCTTTACCGAGATATTTCAAATATAACACAATTTACTCATTTAAAGTGTGCAGTTCAATGTTTTTAAAATATGGTCACAGAGTTGTTCAACCATTATTACACTCAGTTTTAGAGCAATTTCATCAACCCCAAAAGAAGCCCCATACATTATGGTATTTTGTGACTGGCCTCTTTCACTTAGCATACTGTTTTCAAGACCTATCCATGTGGTAGCATGTATCAGTAATTCTTTTTCATTTATAACCAAATAATATTCTATTACATGGCTTTACTACATTTTATTTATTTATTTATCAGTTGATGGTCCTTTGGATGTTTCCACTTTTTGGCTATTATGAATAAATTGGCTTTGAACACTGCTGTACTAGTTTTTGTTTTGAAATATGTTTGCGTTCTTTTTAGGTATATGCACAGGAGTGGACTTGCTGGGTCAAATGATATTTCTATGTTTAAACTTTGGAGGAACTGCCAGATTATTTTACAAAACAGCTGTTGAGGATTTTTGCATCTATATTCATAGGAGATACTAGTCTGTAATTTTATTTTCTTGTGATGTCTTTATCTTGCTTTGGTATCAAAGTAACACTGGCCTCAGAGATTGAGTTGGGAATTATTTCCACTTTTTTTAAAAAAAAGAGTTTGTGAAGAAATGATATTTGCTCTTCTTTAAACAAACATTGTATAGAATTAATCAGTGAAGCCATCTAGTCCTGGCTATCCTTTGTGAAAAGTTTTAAAAGAATGAATTAAATGTCTTTACTTATTTTGGTCTATTTGTGTTATCTATTTCTTCTCTTGTTGATTTGGTTGTTTCTCTCTAGGAATTTTTCCATTACACCTAAGTTTTCTAATTGGTTGATATAAAGTTATTCATATTATTCCCTATAATACTTTTTATTTCTGTAAGGTCAGTAGTGATCCACTTTCTATTCTGACTTTAGTAATTTGAGTTCTCTCCTTTTTCTCCAGTCAGTCTAGATAAAGTTTTGTCAATTTTGTTAATCTTTTCAAAAACCAACTTTACTTTCATCAATTTTCTCTGTTGTTTTTCTCTCCTCTATTTTATTAATTTCTACTCCAATCTTTAATATTTCTTTCCTTCTGATTGCTTTAGATTTAGTTTGCTCTTTCCCCCCAGTGTCTTGAAGTGAAAGGCTATGTTATTGTTTTAAGATATTTCTTCCTTTGAATTTAGGTATTTACATCTATAAATTTCCCTCTCAGCATTGCTTTATCTGTATCCAATAAGTTTTGGTGCGCATTGTCTTTGCTTTAATTCATCTCAAGGTATTTTTTCCCTTCTGATTACTTCTTTGACCCATTGACTATTTGAGTTTCATGTTTAATTTCATTATATCTGTGAATTTTTTATTTTATTGATTTCTAATTTCATTCCATTGTGTTTAGAAAACATATTTTGCCTGATTTCAATCTTTTAAAATTTATTGAGGCTTGTTTTGTGGCCTAGAATATGATCTATCCTGGAGAATATACTCTTAGGAAGAATATGTATTCTGCTGTTGGTTGGATTATTCTATAAAGGTCTGTTAGGTCATATGCATATACATATAGGTCAAGATGGTTTATGATACAGTTTAATTCTTCTATTGCTTTGTTAATCATTGCCTAGATGTTCTATCCATTATTGAAAAGGGTATTGAAGTCTTCAACTATTATTGTGGAATTGTCCATGCCTACCCTCAATTCTGTCAATTTTTACTTGATGTATTTTGGGGCTCTGTTAGGTGCCATGGTGGTTAAGAGCTATGCACCCCATAAAATTTAATCTTAATCCATTCCTGTGGCTCTAAACCCATTGTAATGGTTTCAGAGTTTTATTTAATTATGAATTCCAAAAATATAAATTGGATTATTCTTGTAAACTAATCTGTTCATCTGGGCATGATTAAGTTATGATAAGGGCATTAACTGGGCCACGTCAGGAGGGTGTTGGGCCCCGCCCCTCGGTGGGTGTGGTCTCAAGTATAAAGGCTAGGCAGCAGATCTGAGTTGCAG
>PVKH010047711.1:0-10269 GCA_004027955.1 Chaetophractus vellerosus | reverse complement strand
TGTTCCTATCTATTTCTTCTGTTTATAAGGGAGAATCGGCTGTTAATGAAAATTAGACCACGTTAGAAACCAAAATCTTTGTTTGCAGGGTCAAACAATTAATGGGCCTTTCCATATTAAAAAAAAAAAAACAACAAGTTGCACAATCAATGTTATGCTTTAAATAACCTACTTAAATAATCTCAGAGCTGTTTCAGATTTCATTCTGTGAGGTAAAATGAAATCCAGAAACATAAGATTTCATCAAACATAAGTTTTCATCAAATAACTTGATATGTTTGCAACATATATATATATATGCTAACAAACAATAAGCACATGTACAGATGTCTGCTTTCAATGTTTTAAGATTATATGCACCTGAATCATTAAATTAGAGGAAGTGCTACAGGTCTGATTTAATAGAACATGAAATAAAATCTTCTTAATATACTTCAAGCAGTTGGAATTACTAGTATAGAAACTGATAAATAAAAACTTAAATCTCCTTGGTTCACACCATGTCATCATTTTAAAGGCTCTACATGTTTTCTTTGGAGAGTTAATATGTTAATATAGTAGACCTCCAGGAACTATGGAAGTCACAGCACAATGAAGACAAAGTGGGAAATCCGTGCTAGACTATTTTAACCATGATATTTATCACAATAACGAAACCCTGTCAAAAGCAGTGGTCAGGACAATGCAATATACGACCAAATCAAAAAGCATTGTTAGCACCAGTATCCAAAGATGTTAAGACATTGGCCACCTAACATATCAACTTGACATTTGCCCAACTTCTTCCTTAATGCCTCTGCACTATATCAGCCGTGTTTACAATATTGCAAGGCTCCCTTGGTATGATGTAGTGTCAGTATATTTGCAGTTGGAGGCAATAATTTTCAATTCATGAAGTCGACATCTTTGCTCAGTTTAGGTTTGTGGGCTGAGCCACAGGACCTTTTTTCCAGGTGACTGAGCACCATGCCTGTTACTGCCCATACATGTATTTTAATCATTGAGTTCAAATGCAGCCAGCGGAATGCAGAGGGCTTGAGGCCCAGGACCAGATGTGCCTTCTTACTCAGTAATTCCTGCTGCAGTCCTTCCCCTAGCCCCCACCCCGCTCCATTAAGCTCACCCAGGTCTAGCCTTAGTGGTACAGAATTAGCTGCCTCAGAGGTGATTTTAAGGATGCTGAGGTGTTTTTTCATCTCTCCTCTCTACCTCGTGGCCATCACCCACACCTTCTTGCCAAGGACTGCATGGGACAACCTCCTGCAGAGAAAGGGGGTTCAAGGGCATATAGCGTTCAGTGAGCTAGCATTTAATTTAGTTCACCCCATAGTATAAATGACCTACATAGAATCCTTTCAGTGCCTGGAAAAGGGAAACAGTACAATGCTAATAGACAGCATTTGTGCAGGCAGGGTGACAAGCACTTCACAATGACTTCGGATACTACAGCATCCCCCTCAAATTGTAACTATCCTCATTTTACAGCAGAGGAAAGAAAATGAGGCTTAGGGAAGGGTAGATAACTTGCCCAAAGTTACTACAGGACAGTGCCAGGCCCACCCATGTCCATATGACACCAAGGCCTAATTTTTTAAGCATTCACCTGTGCTCCCTGAGGGAATTGGGCAGTTTTGCCTAGGCCTATTCATAGTCTTTCCTCATGTCCACCTGCAAGCTTAATGTCTGCTCATCTTTTATTTCACTACTCATATTCTTTCCCTAAGCACCACTGTCTCCTCATCATCCTCTGTCCCATGTGCGAGAAACACTTATGAGTCCATTTACAGTCTCTTTACCCTGGATTTTGTTCCAGAAAATGAATTTCTTCTCTTTAGTTCTTAACCTCAAGGCTAAGAAAGGACTTCTGGGAGAGGAGAGTTGAGACAGACCAATGCCTCAAACTTGTGAGTTTTTGTTGTATAGACAGAAGTGTACTTCTAAGAGGAAGAAGACCCGATGGCTTTCAGCAGGTTCTCAAGAGATCTGTGACCGCACAAGATTAAAACTATGGCTTGACTCAATTTCCAGGGCATAGAGGTGAGAGACGACGATTTTTCCCGGAAAGTGGATTCTTGGTGAAATCAGAGTTAACACATGAGCATAATTAATTGGAACTTCACAAATTTACAGTGGATTTTTCGGGGTGATCTGTTGTAAAAGTGTCACCAGTACTCACTGCACGTCTTCTGTGGGATCAGTAGCACATGGTGTGCCATGTGAAGAGGGACAGGCATGCGAGATGCGATGAGCATGGAGCACAGGTAGGCATTCCTGGTGCACCACATTCCCAGTGATTGCTGATCCCCTGAAGAGGGCTTCTTGGTCTCAGACTTGACCAGGAGAGCTACAGTGCTCCCGAGATTTGCCAAGGAAAGTGGGAAAGATGGAGACAATAATAATAGAAGGGGGGCCGGCTGTAGCCCAGTTGGTAGGACGCCGGTTTACTACATGGGAGGCCCTGGGTTCGGTCCCCAGGGCCTCTTCAAGTGGGCAGACTGCCTTGAGAAGGCAAGCTGCCATGGGCAGGGCAAAAGCCACCGTGGGCAGGGCAAAGCCGCCACGGGCAGGGCAAGCCCCCGCGAGCAGGGCAAGGCCACTGTGCAGTGAGCTGACTCGGTGGGTCACCGCAATGGGGGGAGACAAGCAGACACAGAAGAACACAAAAATGAACGTGGGTCACTTGATCATACAAAATTATATACTGCTATCTGGCAAGACCAGGCTATTCTGATCTTCATTTAAGTGCTAAGAGAATTGAACACAAGTGAGATTCATGCAATTCAAGGAAGATATTTAGTGGTGAGTGGATAAATAGATAAGATTTAAAAGGAAAAGGGCACAATTTAATTTTTAAAGAAAAAGTTTCAAGTGCAAAGTAAAGAATGACTTGATGGCTAGTGAAGAAAATCCTAGTTCTAATTACTATCTGGGTATTAATAGTTTAAAAAGTTGTAACCACTGGATGCCTGTATTTTCTCACTGATAAAAAGAGAGCACAATTAAATCTTCATGTGAAATAATTTCCTCCTGAAAATTAGTGGTGGTTCTTTTGGGAGTGGTGGTGGTAGAAGGGTGAAGAGAAGTGCTACAATCATTGTTTCTACTGAAAGAAAATGGGCGGTTCTGAGGTGGTTTAACAATGGTCATTAAAATCTGGAGGACCTGCACTGAAAATGCTAATAAGCATCGGGAAAACTTGCTGGGGGAGGCTGTGAGCGGCAGCTGGGCTGGATCCAGGTAGATGGTCCTTAGTAGAAGAAGAGTAAAACCAGGAGAGACTAGAGTGGGTCATTAAAAGTCCTAGAAAAGGAAAGACACTGAGAAGGTCCAGAGGAGACCATGTTTGGAGGCTCCTTTGTAGCTGTCTGGGCAGCAGGTAACCCAAAGAAGAAAGCAGGGCTGGTCGGGTCATCCACTGGGCCCACAGGCGGAGGTGAGTCATGGTCACAAACTGGAAAGAATCTCTAGGTTTAAATTGAATGAAGCTGTTTAGCACGCAGGAAAGACTAAATAGCACTTTTACACCTTGGCTCAGATAACAAGACCGTGTGAAACTGTAGTGTTAGTCCTTACTTAGATATGGTTTGTATTACCAGGTTCTTTGGACATGCAAAATTAGTATGAACTCATTGTAAAATGCATTTTCAGTATCTACAAAACTATGCAGATTTATATGAGCTCTGAATACAAGCTATAACATAAAAGTCTGCATGACTCTTGCCCATCTCACGACTCTTCCCAGAGGTTGGCAACCAGTGTTAATAGGTCTGTGGATTTACAAAATGTGCAACACACGCACACACATACATACCACAAACACACAAGCACACTGTTTTTTTCCATGTGTGTGCTGTGATTGACTTAACACTGTATCACAGCTTTCTCTCCACTTTAATTCATATAGATCCACCTCATTCTCTTAATGGTTGCATGTTATTTCAAAATATCAAATATTGTAATTTATTTAACCATGTCCCCATCCCCCATCCCATCTTCAGCAGAAATTTCTCATGTGCCCTTTTGAATGCCCTTTTATTTATTCATTCCTCTGATTTTGAACCCCATTGTCAGCATGGTCGCCTATCAAACACATGGGAACTACAAAGATGTAAAATACATACACTTCATGTTCAGGGCTTAAAATCAAGTGGAAGAGCTAAGATCAAGTTGTATTAAAGTTTAATAAGACAGTTTAAAGCAGTAGGAAGGGTATGGGTAAATAAAGAAATAATCGGTTTGCAGCTTCGGATAAATGCTGCATGGGAAGCAGAAACAAAGAGCCACAGGAATTCAGAAGAGCCAGAGATGGTTTCCAGCAGGGCTTTCCTGCTCCCGTCCCCTCCATGCACTACCAGATCAATCTTCCTGCACCAGGGCTTTGATCATGCCACTGCTCTTCTCAGCAATTTTCCTTGACCCTCTGTGCCCGGGCCTCTTTTCCCATCTGCTGCAGAGATTACTTCATCCGCATCACTGCCACATTAGAATGGAGGTCATTGTGATGTGGTTGGAAGTGTCTTGGACTTGTGGTTACGAGACCTAGGTGTGAAACCTGCTTCTGTCACTGTTCTCTGGGTGACCTTGGGCAATTCACTCAACTCCCCCAGACTTAGCTTCTTCATTCGTCAGCCATTCATATTGCCTATCTCACAGGTTTAGTGTAAGAATTCAGTGAGATAATACAAGTGAAAGTTCTTCGTTAACTGTAAAGTGTTTTGTGAATACAAGATACATGTGCATAGATGACATACACATTTATAAAGGCATGCAATGGTCACATATTTTTTAAGATGGCTAGGGCTTCCCCATATGATATGCCTGCAAGTAATTATATATACATACCCACACACATACACAAACACACGCACAAGGGAGAAGGGGATATTTGTTTTGGATTCTGAAGGACTGATAGGATTTTGAGAGGAACATGGAGGGAAGGTATTCCAGTCTGAGAGAACGGTAAGAGAATCCGTAACAAGGTTTGAAGAGCCACAGTGCAGGGAACAGCAAATCATCTGATTGGCTGAAGTGGGAGGTTTGCCCAGAGGAGGAGTGGGAACACGCATTGGCAGGAGCAGGGCCCAGCTGCTGTGTAGGCTTCTGAAGACGGGATGGAAAAGTCTGCTTTCAGTTTAGCAGGCAATAGGAGGCCTGGAGGGCTTCTGAGCAGAAATGGTTAATTTCTCAGTGTTATGAGGGATAGATTGACAGGAGGGTAGTTATAGGTGAAGAGTGGACCTGTGGCTGGGCCAGGTGTCAGGGCATAGGTTGCTGAGTCTGCATTCTGGCCAAGGAAATGGAGACAAAGTAAAGGTGGGTTATTGACATTGTCGTGGAAGCATTAGCTGAATTTTTCTGGGTGGCCAATTGAACTCTGGGGTGGAGAGAGAAAGAGAAATCAAAGAGAGTTTAAGCCTGATTGTGATCTGGGGTGGGGAGAAGAGCCCATTGAGGACCAGAGAAAAGAGGGTTTGTTTTTTTTTCATTTGCCTGGGATGTGGTGGCAACGGAATTAAAAAATGGAAATGTAGCCAGTGGTGACAATTGAGCAAGCTAGGGAGGCAGTGGCCTGGCGGTTGGGCAGTGCCCCATTTTCTCACAAATTTTACTATTTCAGAAGCTGATTGCATTCTCTTTGACCAAAAAGTGTACCCAGAATATTAATAGTGAAAACTAGACTGTGGGGGAGAATCTTAAATCTTAAGATAACAAACAGTCTTTAAGAACCCCCTTATTAGAAACAATTGACTTGCTGATTATAATTTATTCTCGATTGTCTCTTCTATTTATGAAAGAGATTCCTTCGAAGGATCTGGCTTAGAAACTTTGTTAGTCATGTTTCAAAGACAGTGTATCTTTAAAAGGAATCCAGGTTCATTTCTTTACAAATGGTCTTCAATTCAGACATTTTACCAGTTCAAACTTACTTTGATTTCTAATATGTTTGAATAAATAAGGCCTATGCTGCAAAGCTAATCTCTTTCCTTAGGATTTGAGAAATAACTGGGAAATCAACTGTAAAGCACAGTTCTCTGGAAAAATCCAATTCTTTGAAACCAGATGTCCACCAAATCACTAAAACTGAGAAAAATCCTTCATGTGTGTTATTCACCAAAGGGAAGTGAAATCTCTCCCCATTGTCAAAATTAATGGAAGTTTTTTATTTTATGTGGGTTTGCTCCATTTCATCCTATGATCTACTATTACCTATGCTGAAAGCAGCAACAAAACTTAGTTCACAGTAAAAATAAAAATCATTTAGATATAAGTGAGAACCTGTGATTGAAATAGTTTCTCACTTGGGGACAATAACTAGCACAGGGTAAATCACTGGTGTAAATCTCAAACTTTATATTGTCTCATTCATTACAAATATCTACACAGTTCAGGCAAAGTACTTTAGAAGAATGACTTGATTTTTTGTTGTTGTTGTGACTTTTATCATTGACATCGTCTTGAAAAATTACTCACAAAATTATAAATAATAGATCAAGATCTTAATACATTTTATGGTCCAGAGTGGTTATTGGATTTAAAAGCAGTAAATATATATGCTGAGGGTAGTAAAAGCAAACATTTTGGAAACAGGCCCTCAGCATATGTAATGAAGTGTCAAGAAATTGATAGTCTTTTTGACCAGTTCATTTTCTAGCAGCTACTGAGATTAATATCAAACATCTTTCTCTCTCAATCTCTCTCTCTCTTTTTTTTTTTGAAGTAAAAGAAAAAAAAATGTCTCCATATAAGTCTAGTGAGGTCTGCTGAGGATACAGAAACACTGTGGGGAATATGTGGCAGGTGAGTACCAGGCCTGGCGGTCTCTATCTTTATTCCACATGGTCTGAAGTGAGCCTGATGGGATTTCAGATTGTGGCTTGAGATAGCAGCGGATCAGGCAGAGCCCCTGAAGGAAAACTCCAAACCTCGGAATCAATAAGCCTAACTTTTCAAGAGGTTTGCTGAGGTTCATGAACCTCTGAGTGAACCTGCCCCAAGTCCTAAACCAGAGAGGGGAAAAATTCAAGGGAACCTGAGATGAATTATGGTTTCAGGTGGATATCAAGTGAAACTCCTTGTCAGCTGCCTTTCAGTTTAAACTTAGGGTGAGAATGCACAGGAGCGAGAAATGCGCAACTTCTCCCTCCCCCGACTTCTCATGATCCCTACTCAGACAGAAAGCACTAAACCTCCAGTGGCTCAGGTTAATCAACTTTTTTGGGTAACAGGCATGCTTTTGACTTACACAAAAGTATAAAGCAGCAACCACCATAATTCAATGAGATGGAGGCTTCCGGATTCCTGAAACAAAAGAGGAAGACATTGATGTTCTGAACACGTTTCATGTGAATAGCTGGCAGAGTATCTCATCCTATCCTGAAATAATACTTTGTTCTGGTAGAGTTGAACAAAAACTAATTGTGCTGGCAGGCAGGATACATAGTCTCCCACTTTACAGAAAGAGAAATCAAGAGGGCTTAGAATCTGGGCTACTGATTTTTTTTTTTTTTTTTTTTTTTTTTTTTTTTTTTTAGGTACCAGGGCTGCTTGTATGTGCGAAGCCGGTGCTCAACCACCGAGGGGCTCCCCCGCGTTGGTTTCTTTTGTTTGTTTGCTTTTTGTTTTTAGGAAGTACCAGGGATGGAGCCTAGGACTTCGTATATGGGACGCAGGCGCTCAACCACTTGAGCTACATCCGCTCCCTGGGCTACTGATTTTAAGGCCCAGGATCACATAGCTCCACAGGTAAATTGAGCACAGAAAATGAAGAGCTACCTGATCCCTGGCAATTACCATACCTGTCCATCCCAGGCTGCTTCTTAAAGACATGAAGAGAACATGACTTTTCTAACTAAGGAATTTGGGAGTCCTCCAGAGAAGGACTGATTTGGGGGAGGTACCTGGGGAAACTGGCGGATGGAAACAGAATCGCTGCAAGAGAAAGTCTCAAGGGACCGGCTAGGAAGCAGGAGGCAGGTGGAGAAAGGGGAATACCATCCTGGAGCAGGACAAACATTTGTGGATTTGACCTCAGAATTGCTCACTAAGCAGCAGCCACCGTGTGCGTGCGCACGCGCTGTGCTGTGTGAAGGCTGAAGAGAGCAGGGCAGCCATGTTGCTGTGACAGAGATGGGCAGAGAATAAGCTATGTCGTCACGGTAATTACCCTAAGGACAGCTCGGGAGTCACTTGGAGTCTTTCTGTGGAGGGGGAGTTGCTGCAGGAAGCTGAGATTCCAACTGATCCCTCCAGTCAACCAGCCGTTAGGACTCATGTGCTTTGCTTTTTAACCCCGCAGGCTAAGTCTCCTGGTCAACACCAGCAGCACCTTGACTGTAAGTCTTCCCCTCTCTGGTCCCTCCCACTAGTGTGTCTTTTGTTAAGACAGGGCTTGTGAGAGTTTGAACAAGGGCAGGTCTAGAGTTAAGCTTGTATCATTTACGAATTACTGTGTAATAAGATTGTAGAGAGAATGTTCATACGTAAGGGAATTTTTAAGTATCCCAGAAATACGGAAAAATAGCCGATAATTTCATTTACGTCCTGTCTATCTATTTGCAGTTGAATAAGGGTCTTTGTTGAATTAAAACAAAGGGTCTCTGTTAAATGAAATTGTCTTAAACAAATTCCAATTACATGTGTTTGAAAGTCATGAAAATGTGTATTATTTCAACATTTTTTTTTTGAGACAATGTCTCACTCTCCAGTCTCTTTCTCCTTCCTCCTCTTCTTATGTCCTTCCCCTCACTCTATCCTACAGAAATCTGTCCAGTTGGGGCAGTTTTGTGTTTTTTTAAACTAGTCATCAAACACTTTGCCACACGGCCATTCATTGACTTTTAGTTTACATTCCACAGTCCTGTATAAATAAGCAACTAAATGATGTCTTCAGTGTAACCTCAATGAAATCAACATACAAATTGGCATCACTTCAAATGAAAGATAAGAGTTACATTTCCATATATCTATTTTCAGACAAGTGGCTCAGATATCCCTACTAAGGTTATCAGAAGTCTCCTAATACTGTCTCCAAAATTTAGTGTGCAGAGAAAAAGAAACTTGATTCTTCTTCAGGTGGACTCATTTCTGTAAGAATTAATCATTTTAATTTGGAAATGGTTTCAAATAAAAAAAAGAAAATTAGATGCTGACTTTCAACTTAAGTTTTCCTTATATGAGACAGCTGCCGAAGACCTTTAAATGGTCCAGCAGTTCCCTTAAAGACATTGAAGATAGGATACAAATACTGAGCCCGGTGCAGGGTACCATGTAGTGATCTTGAGAAGACAGCACAGCTCAGACTTGGAGTAAAATAATGATTTGAAGTCAACTCCTTAGCCCTAGCACTTAACTATACACTCCTATCCTCACTGTCCTCTTTATGCAGTGGAAATTGAATAAAGACTGTATATCATCAATTCTGGGATGCATTCCCACTACCCCCAACTTGTTTTTTAAATTTATTCACAGGTTAACATCTCTGAAATCTTATGATCAATGGCGTCTTATAATCATTGTTGTCCAGTAGGAGGTATGACATAATTGCTCACATAACTTTGAATTTGGTTGACATTCTGGAAACATGAGTGGATAACTGTGACCCTTTAACATTTCAGTACACAAACTGTTAAAAGAGAATTTGAGGAAGAAATAAGAGTCCTGATTGTTGTCTGAAAACCTTCCCTTGACTTGGTAAGATCAAGCAGTTACCAGCATCAAAATTTATAGAAATAGGTGTGTGTGACTTAAAAGAAAATCCCAGAGATAATAGTGGAGCACTATTATGCTACAAAACTAACACTTTTGATGGCACAGAGAACAGTATTGCGTGGAGGGAAATTATGAATCAAAAAATGGTTAAGAAGCATTAAACTCTGAATGAAGATGTTTTAGAAAGACTTTAATCTATATGTTTTGCTTATGTTTCCTTTTCAGTATGTGGTAAAGTGAATTGTGCACCCCTCCTTGTAGGTGTTCTTGATCTTGGTCTGCTGTTAAGCCAAACCCAGTTTGTGGTATGTGTGATAGCAGCCTGGCAAAATTGAGACACAGTGTATGCCCAAAAATGATACATGCTGTAATGGTTTGAGTTTGAATTAATTATGAATTCCAAAAATATAAATTAGATTATGTTTGTAAGCTCATCTGTTCATCTGGGCATGATTAAGTTATGAGTAGGGCGTTAATTGCCACGTCAGTGAGACGTTGAGCCCCACCCCTCGGTGGGGGTGGTCTCAAGTAGAAGCAGAGATTGGAGAGAAGCAGAGAGGA
>PVKH010047710.1:0-10263 GCA_004027955.1 Chaetophractus vellerosus | reverse complement strand
GAGAAAGGTCAGATTTTTTCATTTGCCAATCGTTTATTGATATAAAACCCAGACGTGACAATAACGTTTCCTTTCTATATATAAAAATCGTCCTTAGGGATACTAAAGAGGGCCACCAAGAGGAAACTGCAGTGTCACACATACACCCCTCCCCCACCCCACGCAGGTACACCTGGTCATTAATGTACCACCTGCCTGGGTCGCTTTCATTCAGAGCCCAGGTGTGCATTACTGCATGAAGCTCGGTCCGGGCTGGGGTGGTCAGGAACTGGGTTTTACCATCCCTGGGAGGCTCTGCTCCTTCCTCCTGGTCTGTTGGACTATCCTTCACTCAAAGTCTACATGAAAAAGCATGATCTTGACACCTTCTACCACTTGAGCTTAATTTTATTACAATGTTTACACATTTTATTGTCAATTAATTGATTATATCTTTCCCTCTGGATGAATGCAACTAAGGGAAGGCACTGAGTCTCATTTATTTTTATTCTTTTAGTTCCTAGTGCCTACTATATGGCACACAGAAGTAGTCTATTGAAAGAAAGGATGGAGGAAGGGAGGAAAGCAAAAAAGAAGGGAAGGAAGAGGGAGTAAAGGAAGGGAGGAAGGAAGGAAGGGAGAGAGGAAGGGAGGAAGGAAGGTTGGTTTTAATGGATTAAGAGAAGGGAGCTAGCTCTGAATTTACCCTGTACTCGTGGCATAGTTTATTCAACTAGTCTCCTATAGGTGGATATTTGAATTGTTTATATTTTTCCTGTTATAAATAATATTTCAGTGGCTAGACATCTAAAAGCTTTCTTTTTTTTAAAGATTTATTTATTTTATTACATATCTCCCCTTCCCCCCGCTGCGGCGACGCGCCGAGAGTGGTCACTGCGCAGGCGCGGCTTTCCCCGCTTGTGGGCGGTCTCTGCGTCCGTTCACGGCCGGCTTTCAGTTCGCGGGTGGCTGGCTGCGCTCCATCTGCAGGCGATCTGCCCTGCCCGTGGCGGCTCTTGCCATGTCTGTGGCAGCTTCTTGCCCTGCCCATGGCGGCTCCGGCCCGCCCATGGCAGCTTGCCATTCTCAAGGCGGTCTGCCCGCTAGGAGAGGTCCCCGGGAATCGAACCCGGGGCCTCCCATGTGGTATGCCGGCGCCCTATCCACTGGGCTATCGAGCCGGCCCCCCATCTAAAAGCTTTCACAATATTTTCTAGTGTATCTTTGAGTCACGCCTCTCTCTCTTTTTAAAAATAATACATTTATTACTGGAATTCAGGGATCCCTGAATGCACTGGATTCTCTCCCCTCTGTCCCCCCCTCCACCACCCAGATGCCTCCCTCATCTGTCTGCTTGTTATTTTCCACTCATTGTCTGCTCGCTGTGTCTGCTTGTTGTTGATTCTGCTCATCTTCTTTAGGAGCCACTGGGAATCTAACCCGGGGCCTCCCATGTGGGAGATGGGCCCCCAACTGCTTGAGCCACATCCACTCCCCCATGGGTCTTTTCTCTTAGAAGTAGCATTTCTAGATCAAAAGACATATGGAAATATAATTTTGTTTGATATTACTAAATTAGCATCCACAGTTTCATATTATTTTGCGTTCTTACTAACAATATATGAGAAAGCCTGTCCTTCCACAGCCTCCCCAATAGAGTATTTTGTCAAACTTTGGATTTTATGATCTGATTGATGAGAAATAGCATCTCAAAGTAATTGTAATTTGAATTTCATTTAAAAATGAGTAATGGTTTTAGAAAAAACTTACCTTGTACTTTACACTAAGGAACCCTCTGCTTTCAGGAGATACAAGAATAAGGTTCAAGGCCAGTTTGCTACAGCACTGGATGGATGTGATACACATGCAGCAAGTTAGCAGAGGATCAGTGGGAGTTCTAGTGGAAATATTGGGGCCACCCCTACAGGTGCTGAAACCCAAGAAAATATGTGCTTGTATGTGTGTAAATAAGGGAGCAACTCTTGTGTGTCTGAATGTGTGCACCTGTGTACACACCTCCTTAGCCAAGTTCATCGGTTGGAATTCCATGAGCTGCTATCAAGTCAAGGTTCACGGCTTCCAGAGGAAGCCCCGGAATATGCTGTTCTGCTGCTGTTTCTGACTTTCTCTCTTGCCCTCTCCCCTTTGCCATTATGTAGGTTTTGTGCAGGGGCTCTAGTAACCTTGTTCCATATGGGAATTTGTCATCTAGGGACCCTACCAGGGTTTGCAGCTTTGCAGTCTCAACCTGGAAATTCCACTTCCCAAAGCACAGGAGCATTCTCTCTTGTCTCGTGTTTATGATGTGGGGTCTTGCACCAAAATCCTGCCCCTGGTATCCTCACAAGTGCAGCCTCATGATCAGCGTTGCCACTCTTCTCACACAGAGAATTTAACACATCTTTGTCTTGGAATCTGCCTTCACCAATGGATCTGCAGGGGTTGCTAATGGATCATGGAGGTATTGTCAGCTATTGATGCTCACCAGCCTTTGGTCCTCAACTTTACTGTCACAAGTGTGGGGTCAGAACATGGCCTCTCCTTCAGGCACACCTGTCCAACACATGGATTCTGAGTTTTAGTGCCCACCCACCCTGCTGTGGCTGAATAGGAAGTAGATGGAATCAAGTAGTGCTCCGTAAAACCGAGCTTCTTATAGTTATCAAGTCTACAAGTACCTTTTTATCTCCCGCTCCAAATAGATTCAAGTTCTCAACCATTTCCAGACCTGGCTTGAAAGTTAACAGGTTATGACATTGTTCTTCCTTCAAGCCTCCCCTTAATAAGCATTTGAACTTAAATAAATTGCTAGATTGAACTAAATAATTGATAAATTGAACTAAACAGATGGCTGTGAAACTATAAATATATTCATATCTAAGTGTGTGTGTGTGTCAAAAGTTTATAAAAGCAAAATGGTGTGAAAGGAGAGGGGAGCATTAGAGGTTTGCGAGCTCATCTACTTTTTAATGGCTATGGTGGGTTGTATTTTGAGAGGTCAAATTTGAACTTTTTATTTTAAATTGCAAGGTGCAATTACCATTACTGGTTTAAATTGTCTAAAAATTTTATGATTCTTCTTCCAAACTTTGGCATTCTAGGTTATCCAAATTTGTTAAAAGTTTTTTTTGATGCAGTAAAAAAATGAACATTGCCATTTGCTGACAAATGCCAGACAAACATTCCATGGGCTGTAGCTGGAAATAAATGTGAGCCACATATAGCTATATTCCCTTAAGTTTCAAAATTAATTTCATCTTTGGAATCTCCTTTCTCTCTGGTCCTAACCTGATCTTACTTATTCATGCTTAATCAAGCCTTAATTTCCTGTGTCTTTTGATATGATCCAGAGTTTCCAATCTACACAAAGTTGGGCATGGTAAATCTTACTCCTCAATGGGGTTTCCATACCTAGTTGGTAAGAGTTCAGAACAGTTCAGAATGTTGAATTTCAGGACTCTGCTAGCCAGCTTTTCTTTTTCTTGTTTTGTTTTGTTTTGCTTATGTTACATAAAATCTAAAAAACTGGCTTATAGATTTCATTTATGATCTGAACATGGTGTATTATTATGACTTATCTTGCTGTTAACATGCATCAACACAGGGAAGGGACAAGTTTAAAGTTGCAATTAACTGGTGACCCAATTCTCAGGGTGAGTTGGAGGAGCTCATTGAAGAAGTATCATTGAGCAGCAGGACAGTTGAAATTCAGGACATGCAGTACCCTTCAGAAATGTAGTAGCCTTCTAAGAGTCTCTTCATTCCATACATAGTAGGCACCCAGCAAGTATTTGTGGAATTGCTGTATAAATGGGAGAAATGAATGTGTGCTGTCTCTGAGATGCACAGAAGTCAAGTTATCATTTTTTTCTGTAACATTAATGGGCCTTGCTTTTTACAACCGTGATTTCTTGAATGCAATAGGAGAGTTGGGCAGGAGGGAGTCAATGGTAGTGGAGAGCAATTCCTGGCAATCTGTTATGTGCCAGGCACTTCATATTTGGGTTATATAATTTAGTTCTGCTCTGTCCAATATGGTGGCCACTAGCCACATTTGACTTTTAAAATTTAAATTAATTAAAATCAAATACAATTAAAATTCAATTCCTCAGTCACACTAACCACATTTCAAGTGCACAACAGGTGCATGTGGCTAGTGGCTATCATTTTGGATATCGAAGGTAGAGAATGATTTCCTCATCACAGAAAGTTCTATTACAGAACACTGATTTATATATACAATGTAGTATTATATCTAGCTTACCACTAAGCAAACTGATACTCAGTAAAGAGAGTGACACATGGTCATCAGTTAATATACATCTGATTTTCTTGGATTTGTTATCACGCAGTTCATAAACATTTCTCTTGGATTCTAGAGCCTAATCTTCAAGTTTTCTAGAGAAGTTCCTGCAGCATATGTTGACTGCAAAGTGATACTCTGGGGCCTTATAAAACCCCAACCTGTTCTTACAGTCCAGCTTTCCCACATTGAGCATCCCATGTTTCAGGTTCATTCTAAGGGGAGGTCAGAGAATCCTAAACTATCTTAGAAATTAATGAGAACAATACATTTATATCAAAGATGAGGAAACAGGGGCAACTCACCTAAAGTCATGCAGCAAGGAGTCCAAAGAGGTATGACTTGAAGCCACATCTATTTGTTTGCAATCCACTGTTATTTCTTCTATGTATGTTGATTTATTTGAATAAATAAACTAATTTAAATGTAGCATTGTTCCTTCGTCCATTTCAATGAATATTTATTAAGCATCTATCATGTACCAGGCACATCTGGACATAGCCCCTGCCCCCACAGGACTTCAGTCTAGTAGAATAGACAGCCCATAATGAAATGACAAAAAACAAATGTAGTTTTTAACTGTGGAAGTGTCATGAAAAAGTGATGCAGAGCTCTCTGAGATGTCTGTGGACTTGACTGAGGCAGCATCTCTTAGGAAATCACTTTTGAGCTGAGTTATCAAGGGTGAATGGGAGGAAGAAGGAAGAACATTCCTGGCAGAAAAAAAGCATGAAAAAGGCCCAGGGAGGGATAGAGAGAGATCATATATTACTAGGAACAGAAAGAATGACAGTGTTTCTGAAATAGGGAGTGCAAAGGTGGCCTGGGTGAGATGAGACCAGAGAAGTAGAAGGGGCCAGGTCATTTGGAGACTTTTAAACATCTTGGCATCTTTGTAAGAGCAATGAGCAGGGATGGGTGGAATAATAGGATGTGGATTTCTGGCAGCAGATTGAGGTGGTGGTGTGGAGGTGAAGCAGAAGTCCAGGCTAGCTAGAGGACTGTTGTTCAAGTTCATGCTATAGATGATGGTGGCTGAGCCTGGGATGGTGGTAGTGTAGATGGACGGAAGCACATGGTTTTGAGTAACATGACATAGTATAAATAGGATTCCGACATATTGAATACGGAGAATAAAGGAAAAGAAGGTGTTAACAATGACTTTTAGATTTCTGACTTATGCCAAAGGGTGAATGGGGATGCTTTCATGAGATGGGGAACCAGGTTTGTAGGGGAAAGATTATGAATTTGGTGTTTGACATGTTGTACTTGATGTAACTTTAAAATATCAAATTACATTTCTTTTTTCTTCTTTTTTTTTAAAAAAAATATATATTGATTTTTATGTATAAACACTTTATACCAACCCAGAAAAAATCCCTTATCCTTCTTCTCTTCAAATCCTCTTTCTATCTTGGCAAATTTGTTATTTCTAGATATCTCATGTAAGTGATAGCACACAGTAGTTGTCTTTATGTGTCCTGCTTATTTTACTCAGCTTAATTCAAGGTTCATTATGCATGTTGCAGCATACCTCAGAACTGCATTCATTCTTATGGCTGAGTAATACTCCATTGTGTATATCTACCACAATTGGTTTAACTATTCATTTGTTGATGGACACTTCAGTTGCTTCTGAAATCTTTTGGCTATTGTGAATAGTGCTTCTGTGAACATTGGTGTACAAATATCTGTCTGAGAGCCTTTCTTTGGGTATATACCTAAGAATAGAAATGTTGAATCACACGGTAATTCTTTTTAAATTTTGAGGAACTGCCATAATGTTTTCTAGTGTGGCCACACTATTTTACATGCCCAACAACAATGTGCTAGAATTCTAACTTCTCCATAGGTTCTCCAACACTAGTTATTTTCTGTTGTGTTTTTTAAAAATAATAGCAATCCTTGTGGGTGTGAAGTGATATCTTATTGTGGCTGTGATGTTCATTCCCTAATAGCTAATGATGTTGAACTTCTTTCATATACTTATGGACCATATGCCTATCTTCTTTGGAAAAACGTCTGCTTAAGTACTTTGCCCATTTGTTAATTGGGTTGTCTTTTGTTGTTGCATTGTAAAGGTTATCTATATTTCTGGATATTAAACCCTTACCAGATATATGGTTTGCAACTACTTTCTCCCATTCTGTAGGTTGTCTTTTCACTTTCATGATAATGTCTTTTGATGCACAAAAGTTTTTTTTTAAGTTTGATAAAGTCAAATTTATGTACCGTTTCTTTTGTTGATCATGCTTTTGCCGTGATAGCTGAGAATTCATTGCTGAAATCCAGCTCATGAAAATTTTTCTCTTTCTTATTTGCTAAGACTTTTATGGTTTTGGGTCTTACTTTTAGGTTCTTGCTCCATTTTGAGTTAATTTTTGCATACTGTGTGAAGTAGGGGTCCATCTTCATTCTTTTGCATGCAGATATCCAGTTTTTTCCAGATGCTATTTGTTGAAGATGCTATTGTTTCTTTTTTTCAGGTACTTGCATGCACCTTTGTTGAAAGTCAATTGACCATAATGTGTGGTCTATTTCTGGACTTTTAATTCTATTCCCCCAACTAGATTATCTTAAGTAAGCAGGTGACCATATGAGTTTAGAGTTCAGAGGAGGGATCTGAGCTGGAGATACCATGCTTTGAGTCATTTGATTCTATCTGGTAATAGAGCCATAGGTATGAACAAGATCACCTAGGGAAAAAGAGTGAGAATGAAAAAGAGGCTTATATAGTAAACACTGACCTCCAACGTGTCATGCCTTATTATGGAGAATGCGCCTATAAATCGATGGGGAAAGGCTGTGTTTTGTTGTGAAAACTAAGGAAATGAACTATTTAATAAGAGGAACTAGAATAGTTTTAAATACTACTGAAAACTCAAATTAGAGCAGGACTGAAAAGTGTCTGCTGGATTTAGCAACATAGAGTTAACTGGTAGCGTTAGTAAATCATATTTCGGTATCAAGATGGGACTAGAAACCACACTAAAGTGAACTGGAGTGTATGGAAGCTGGCATGGCATCTCAACTATACATCTCATTTTCAGGTGGAGAAACTGAGATCCAGGTAAAGGGAAGTGATATCTTTAAAGTATGAGGAAAGGCGGTTAGGGGACCATTCCTTCCTGAGACAGGAAGCCACCGACATAGGAGTTAAACTGTCTGAAGGGCCCCAGAAATACCAGATTGTCACTTCATGTGTGGTGTCTTTGGGTAGCTGTCTACAGAAACCTCAAATGGTGTTGGTTTCTGTGCATTTTCTAGATGTACTGGGCTCCCCATCAGATGAGTTGTTCAGAGGCTCTAAACTCAGAAGGAGCAGAAAGGAGAAGAAAGAAGAAGTAGAAGCTGCATTCTTAAGAGCAGGAACTTTTCTTACACTACTAGTTGTCCCTGCCTTGACTGCTTACTCAAAGTGAATGAACCATGAGAAGCTGTGAGCTTGTTTTCAGAGGCAGCAAGGACAGGGAGCCTGTGGATAGATATGGCCACTCCCTGGTCAGTATGGGGGACATGGGAGTGGAGAAAGCTCCTGATGTGAGGAGCAAGTGGAGTCAGAGTGACTCAAAGGGGAAAGCAGGTGAAAGAATAGGGTTGAGGCAGGAAAAAAAGATGGCGGCCACAGGAAGCTCCTCTGAGCCTGAGAAGGGGTTTCCTGTGGGATAAGGTAAAGAAAAACAGTGGCAGAGGTGGGTCCAGTGCATACTCTGTCTTCCACCTCACCTCCCTGGCGGTGCTAACCCTCTTCTACCTGCAGGTATCAACCAGACAGTTGGTGGCTGGCAGAATGAGGGCCAGCGGAACTTCTTGCCACACAAAGGGTTCGCATTCTCATTCAGACTATAGAGGCAATAAACAAATCCACTAAATACAATTTAATTTGCTAACCTTGAGAGACATTTCATATCAATAACATCACAAATCACTCTCATGTCCTGAGTTTTGATTCAATAAACCTAGGTTTCATAAACCTAGGAGCTGTTTTTCCTTGTGAAAAGCTACATCTCAGAGATAAAATAAAAAAAGTCTCGTTTAAGTGCCTCCGGGTCTCCCCCTGGGCACTCTCTCTTCCTGCCCAGACCACCTGCTGCTTTTCACAGTGGGTTTCCCACAGGCTCTGGCGTTGTGGCTTTCTGTGCTCACCCTCTGCCCCTGCCCTGCTGCTTCCGCTGTTCTCCCCAGCTGCTCTTCAGGTTTCACTCTCTTCCCAATGGTGTCATACACTCCCGCTCTGGGGAGAGGATCTGGACTTTCCCTGGCACATTTTAAGCAACCAAAGAGCAGCTTTCCATTCCCGCCAAGCCCCTCCCCTGTCTCTCTCTGCCTCTAAAGTTCATGCCACAGCCCTCCAGGCATAATGAGGACCAGGCATGAGGATCCCCAAGGAAAACACTGCCTCCCGGAGCTTTCCTTGTGGGCAGCTCTGCAAAGCCAGCTGGCTCTATCACCCTTACAGCAGTGCTCGGCTGTCCAAGCTGTCTCCTCCTTTCAGATGCACACAGGCTGCCAGGAGGCCAGGGTGAGGCACACAGGCTAACACACAGAGGACTGTATGTGTGGACTTATATGCCCTTGAATGGACAGAAGTCCCAGCCCCAATGGCACAGCTGCCTGAGTCCTAAGCCAGCATCCCTCATGGTGTGCACCTCCTCTGGTGGCCAGAACCTTCTGCGTGCTTTAGGTCCCCATTCCCTTGTAGCCTCACAGAGAGCCAGTGAGCTGGCTTTATGTCCCTGAGCTCAGAGCAGGGCTTCTCCTGCAGTGTTGGCCACACAGTAGAATCACTCAAGGAACGTCTAAAAGTCCCCAGTGTCCAGGCTACTCCAAAGACCAATTAAAGGAGAACCACTGAGTGTGACACCCAGGCATCAGTTTTGTTTTTGCAAAACAAAGGCTCAAATAGAATAAACCATCTGTCCAGCTTTTCTCTCTCTTCCCACCTTCCCTCTCCCTAGCTATCAATATGGCTCTTCCTTTCTCTCTCATTCTCCTTCTCTTCTTTCCTTTCTTCCTTCTATGAGTTTCATTGATTTGTAAAATAAAAAAAAAAACCTTTTTGGTCATCCATTCCCGGAGTATGTTTAAATGTTTTATTGACTGCCTACTATATGCCAGGTAATATATTGGGCATTAATACGCATGTTCAGTAATTTAAAAGCAAAACAAAACAACAGTAACAAAAAAGATCCAACCCTCATCTTCATAGAATTTATAGACTCATGGGAAAGATATTCATCAAGAATGACAAAATAAATACATAATTATTAGTTATAAAACAGCTTATAAAAGAAAAGAATAGAATTCTGAGAGAGAGAATAGAAAAAGGCCCCTGTTTAAACTGGATGTTCATGAAAAAGAAGGTAGCATTTAAACTGTGATCTGAGAATGAAAAAGGAATCAGTCAGATGAAAAATGAGAGTAATAATGCTGCAGACAGAGAGAAGAGCTGGTGAAGGCTCTGAATTGGGAAAGATTTTAGTACATTTCAGGACTTGAAGGACAATCCTGGTGCTTGAGGCAAAGATTTGTGTGCGATGAAGTTGGAGAAGTAGGCAAAGAGAATGTCATGTGACATTCTAAACAGACAGATGTCATTACTTTTGTTTTGAAAGATCATCACAGATGGTATATGAAGAGTGAATTGAAGGAAAGAACTGAATTAGATATAAGTAAGGAGACATATTAGAAGGCTTCTCTGTGGTTCTGTGAGAGGTCATGGTAGTTTGGGCTAGGACACCAGTGAAGATAGAGTCAAGAGAATGATTTGAGAAAAACTTTGGAGAAAGACTTGATGGTATTCATGATGGTAAGATATATGGGTCTTCTAGAGTTTGACAGAGATGTTGGAGCTGTGGATAGCATGTTTGAAAGTCAGCATATAAAGGTGTTGTAGATGGGATCATCGTCTACATTAGTCAGGGATCTCCAAAGAAACGGAACTAACAGAAGAGAGATAGATAGATAGATAGATAGATAGA
>PVKH010047709.1:0-10271 GCA_004027955.1 Chaetophractus vellerosus | reverse complement strand
GGGAAGAGCAATTATAATGCAGGTTTTTTTTGGGGGAACCTGGGGTTTTTCGGGGGTGATGCTGCAACGGAGGATGTAGGCCATTTTGAATCATCATGTATCATTCAGAACTGTATGGGAGAGAGGGTCATCCACAACCTGAACTGTGATATAAGCTTGATGACAAAGCCCCAAAATATGTCTATCAATCACAGGCGTTATGCCACACTGAAGGATGTGTGTGTGTGGGGTTGTGGGAGGGGTGGGGGGAGGGATATGGGTACTCCTGGAGTCTGTATGTAACATTTGTGTAATCAATGTATCTTAAAAATATATATAGATGTAGAAATAAATAAATAAAATAAAATAAAAAAGAAAAAAGAAAAAAGAAGCTTAAAATATCTGAGATTTTATGTAACTTCAAATGATAGCAACTACTATTATGATTTTATGTGATCAGCATTAAATTATGTCTTTCTAAATTAAAAATAAATAAAATATACAAGTAAATTAAAAAAAATAGTGTATGGAAATGCTATTGATTTTTGCATATTAACCTTGTATCCCACCACTATTAATTCTAGTAGCTTTGTTGTAGATTGGTCAGGATTTTCTAGATAAAAATCATGTGATCAGTGAATAGTGAAAGTTTTACTTCTTCCTTTCCTTTTTGGGTGCCTTTTTTTTTTTCTATTTCTATACTATTTGCTCTAGCTGGAACTTCTAGCACAATATTGATAATAATGATGACAGCGGGCATTCTTGTCTTGTTCCTGAACTTACTGGGAAAGCTTTCAGTCTTTCATCATAGAGCATAATGGTAGGTGTAGGTTTTTTATATGTGCACTTCACCATATTGAGAAAACTTCTTTCTATTCCCACCTGTGGAGTTTTTTAATCAAGAAATGGTGCTGTTTTTGCCAAATGCCTTTTCTGCATCAGTCGAGAGGATGATGTGATTTTTCTGCATCTATTTATCAATGTGGTTTATTATGCGAATAGATTTTCTTCTCTTGAATCACTCTTGCATACCTGGGATAAAGACCACTTGATTGTGGTGTATAATTCTTTTAATGTGCTTTTGGATTTTGTTTGCAAGTATTTTGTTGAGGATTTTTGCATCTATATTGATTAGAGATATTGGTCTGTAACTCTCTTTTTTGTAGTATCTTTATCTGGTTTTGATATTGGGGTGATGTTGGCCTCATAGAATGAGTTTGGTAGCATTCTTTCACGTTCAATTTTTTGGAAGAGCTTGAGCAAGACTGGTATTAGTTCATCTTTGAATGATTGGTAGAATTCACTGTAAAGCCTTCTGGTCCCAGGCTTTTCATCTTTGGGAGGATTTTGAGGACTGTTTCAATCTCTCTACTTGTGATTGGTTTGTTGTGGTCTTCTATTTCTTCTAAAGTCAGTGAAAGTGTTCAAGTGTTTCCAGGATTTTCTCCATCTTGTCTACATTTTCTAGTTTTCTGGCATACAGTTTTTTGATAGTATCTTTTTATGATCTCTCTTATTTCTACAGGGTCCATGGTAATGTCCCCCCTCTCATTTCTGATTTTATTTATTTGTGTCCTCTCTCTTTACTTCTTTTTCCATCTAGATAAGGGTTTGTCAATTTTGTTGATCTTCTCAAAGAACCATTTTGTTTTGTTGATTCTCTCTATTGTTTTTGTTCTTGATTTCATTGATTTCTGCTCTGATATTTACTATTTCTTTCCTTCAACATGGTTTGGGATTAGTTTGCTCTTCTTTTTCTAGGTCTTCCATGTGTGCAGTTAAATCTTCAATTTTAGCTCTCTCTTCTTTTTTAATGTAAGCACTGAGGGCTATCAGTTTCTCTCTCAGCACTGCCTTTGCAGTGTCCCATAGCTTTTGATATGTTATGTTCTCTTTTTCATTTGTCTGAAGATATTTGTGGATTCTCTTGCAATTTCTTCTTTGACACACTGGTTGTTGAAGAGTGTGTTTTTTAATCTCCATATATTTAAAATTTCCCCTTTTTCTGTCCATTATTGATTTCCAGGTTCATTCTGTTATGCTCAAAGGATGTGTTTTGTATGATTTCAATGTTTTTAAATTTATTGAGATGCATCTTGTTATCCAACATATGCTCTATCTTGGAGAAGGATCCAAGAGCACTTGAAAAGAACATCTATTCAGCTGTTTTGTGGTGCAATGCTCTATAAATGTCTGTTAGGTCTAGTTCATTTATCATATTATTCAAGCTGTAAGTTTTTTTTAATCGATTCTCTGCCTGGAAGATCTATCCAATGATGACAGTTGTGTATTAAGTCTCCAACTATTATTGTAGAGACATCAATTTCTCCCTTCAGTTATTCCAGTGTCTGCCTCTTCTAATTTGGGGTATCCTACTCAGGTGTATATACATTTATGAGGGTTATTTCTTTTGGGTGAATTGCCCCATTAGTATTAATGAGCTTCATTGTCTCTAAAACCATCTTTGCTTTTAAAGTCTATTTCATCTGATATAAGTACAGTTACTCCAAATTTTTGTTGTTGTTACTGCATGGATAGGATATCTTTTACCAGCCTTTCAATTTCAATCTACCTGTAGCCTTAATCTAAAATTTCAAGTAGATTGCTTATAATTTCTTATCCATTCCACTAGCCTGTATGTTTTTTGGGGAAGTTTAATCCATTTACATTCAATGTTATTACTCTAAAGGCAATTCTTACTTCACCCATTTTGATTTTTGGGTTTTATCTATCATATTTTATTTTCACAACCATTTTTGTCTTATTTTTTAAATAATAATTTTTACTTTTTAAAGGATACTTAGATTACATAAATGTTACATGAAAAAAAATAGGGATTCCCTTATGCCCCACTACCCACATTCCCACATCCTCCCACATAAACATCCTTCATTAGTGTGGCACATTCATTGCAATTGATAAACACATCCTGTGGCTTTACCATTAAGCATGGACCATAGTTCACATTGTAGTCTACACTTTCCCACACAGTTCTGCATGTTATGTGATGATATAAAGTCACCTATATCTGTCATTACAATGTCATTCAGGACGATTCCCAAGTCCCAAAAAAGCCCCTATATTACAACTCTTTTTCCCTCTCCCTGCCCCCAGATGTCTTTCATCGTCTTCAACTTTTAAGAGAATTAAGGGAATGATTGGTTTATTTTTTTCCCAACAGGCTTTTGAAAATATATGCAAGATAATTTATTAAAATTTAAACTACATGTGCAATCTTTCCTTGTTTTTATTCTTCTCCTTCCTAATTCAAACAAATTGTTAGGCTCTGTAATGCAGCAGAAGCTGTCAAAAGTGTGTGAGTCTTAGGATCTATGGTAAAATGCTCAGCTCCCTGAAGTGGTCAGATTGAGTGAACTAGACTCAGCAGTAGGAGATGGCAGTGGTAGGAGAAAGTACTAGACAGAAGTGCCTAGAAGGGACCTTGTTTTTTATAGTCTCCTGGAGCATGTGACATCTCTTCAGAGGAAAATGGAGGATCTACACTTCTGGTGCCCTAGCCCTGACAGGGTGCTCATGTTCAAGACTGTCACAGTACCAGTAAATACATAATTTTTTAATTAAAAAGAAATACATGAGCTTGTTTTTGGAGGATCTTCTCCAATGTCTTTGATCTTCATTAAATGTCGCATATCATTGCTGATGTGGGGGTGAGTGGATATATAAAAAAACAAGTTTAAGTGTTCCCCAAAATTTCAGGGTAAAACCAAAAATTATTTACCTCATTCATGATATTTCCGATTGCCAGTGTGGGTTTCTTATGGTCAGGTCGTCTGGTCTAGATTCAGCTGGTCTAAACTGGGCATGGTCCTGTTCCTGCAATTAGCTTCCAGGTCACCTGAGATCAGCTGGTCCAAAATCAACACAGGTGCAAGAGCTGGCCATCTCTCTACACAATGGGTCATCATTTAGCAGCTTGGTCTCAACTCATTCCAATGGGTTCTCAGTGTTCAAAAAGGAACATTAGGAGAAGACCAATGCATAAGAGCTTTCAATTCTCTACTTGTATCAGGTTTGTTCCTGTTCCACTGACCAAAACAATGATAATAGCTCACATGGAGGTGCAGAAAATCTTCCACCATGATGAAAGGACCTACAAAGTCATGTTAAAATGGTTTGGGTACAGAGAGGGGAAGAAAGTGTGGGTATTTTTTGCAACCAACTACATGTAAATGCAATCAAGTGTATTCTAAGCTATTGTAAAAGTTTCTTCAGTACAATAGAGTACACAACAAGAACTGGGGGATTCTAACTAAGATGGGCCATGTAAGACTTCAAACAGGAAGTTAAGTTTGAAACCAATTTAGAAATACAGGTGGTTGATAGGAGGTAGGGAATGCACCAGAGCTTTCAGGAAAACACAAGTATTCTCCCAAGATTGCACTGCAAAGTAAATAGTGGCAAGGTGAGGGTAAAGTATGAAGAGATTGGCTGCACCACTGGGGTGATTTTCTTTTCTTTTAAAAAATCAATGTTATTGATAGATATTAATAAAGCTTAAATAAATTTAAGGTGTACAATCAATGCTTTTGGAATAATTACATATTTGTGCATTCATCACTTCAATCATTCTTAGAGCACTTTCATTCTGCAATAATGATAAAAAAAACAAAACTCATCACCTTTCTTGTTTTGTTGTTGTTGCATATCCTCCCCTTTCTGCTCGCTCTTACTGTGTTCATTTTTGTGTTCTTCTGTGTCTGCTCTGTCTCCCCCCGTTTTGGCGATGCGCCGAGTCAGCTCACTGCACAGGCGGCTCTGCTCCATTCACGGGCGGCTTGCCTTGTCCGTGGCGGCATTTTGCCCTGCCCAGGTGGCTCTGCCCCGCCCACGGCAGCTTGCCGTTCTCAAGGCGATCTGCTCGCCCAGAGAGGCCCCCAGGAACCAAACCTGGGGCCTCCCATGTGGTGAACTGGTGCCCTATCCACTGAGCTACGGCCGGCCCCCCTCATCAACTTTCAATCTCTCTATGCTCCCCTGCTGTACATAGCTACTATTCTTTTCCCTTCTCTCTAGTATATTTGTATTTATAATTTTGTAAAAAGAGTCATATATGCAGTATCACCCATATTTGTGTTTTACCTGAGGTTTAACTAACTTCTACAGTCCCATGTTACAGTTTTCACTTTCCTTTAAGTAATATACATGACCTTAGACTTGCCTTTTCAACCACTATCATACCCATATACTAACACTACTAATTACAAACACAATGATATGCTTTAACCATTTCTATTCATTTCCAAAGGTTTACAAACAACCTTTTTGACAATTCTGCACAGATTAACCCTCAGTTTTTCATTCTCTACCATCCTTCTATTTTCTGTTGGCCTATATTCTCATTATTAACTCCATGAGTTTACACAATATATTTAATTCATAATAGCACAATCATACAATATTTATCCTTTGGGTGTCTGGCTTGCTTCACTCTTTTGGTTGCAGTCTCTCTCAGTTTCTGTTTACCTGTGAATATTCTAAACTTACCTTCCTTTTTGAAAGACAATATTGCCAGAAATAAGATATTTGGCTGGTAGTTTTTCTCTTTCAGTATCTTTAATATATCATACCATTTCCTTCTTGCCTCCATGGTTTCTGATGAGAAATCATGACAATCTTATTGGGTATTCCTTATACATTATGTATCACTTTTCTTTTGCTTGTCTAAGAATTCTTTCACTGACTTTGATATTTGACATTCTGATTAGTATGTGTCTCAGAGTTGGTCTATTCAAATTTGTTTGGATGGGAGTATGTTGTGTTCCTTGTTCATGGATATCTATGTCCTTCAATAAAGTTTGGAAATTTTCTATCATCATTTCTTCATATATTCATTCTGCCCTTTTTCTCTTCTATTCTTCTTCTGGGACACCCATGACATGTATATTTGCATATCACTTGATGTCACTTTGTTTCCTAAGACTCTGCTCAATTTTTCCCATTCATTTCTTCATTTGCTCTTTTATATATTTGCTTCTGGAGACCATGTCTTCAAGCTCATGGATCATTTCTTCTTCCTTCTCAATTCTTCTATAATATGCCACCAGTGTATTTTTATTTTCATTTATTGAGACTTTCATTCCCATAAGATCTGCTATTTTTTGTATGTGCTTAAAATTCTTGTTTGTGTGTCCCCCAGTGTCTTCTTATATCCATAATCTCTTTAGTCATCTCACTGAATTTATTAAGTAGATTTGTATAAACATTTATGATGAGCTGTCTCAAATCCTTTATGTCTTCTGTATGCGTATCTTTTTCCTTTTACTGGGCCAGATCTTCTTGTTTCTTGGTATGCATTATAGTTTTTTGTTGGTGTCTTGGCATCTGGCTTACTAGATGTATTTATTCTGGGCACAGTTATTCTCTTTAGTTGCGGGCTTTCTTGCCATTTCTCCCTTGCAGTTGTGTGGAACCGAGGATGCAGTTGGTACTGTCTGCTGAGAAGGCTGAATCTGCCTGCATTGCTCCAGGAAGCAATGAGCTTCTGCCAACTTTCTCCACTGCAAGGGGTAGGGAAAGAGCTGTAGACATGTGTAATAACCCAAGTCATGCAGGCCAAAACCATCCATAGTTTCCCAGAGAGACTAATGAAGCTTCATGCTCCTTCCTCCCCTGTCTCAGGTGGGGATGGAGCTGCAGGTGTGGGCAGCAATCTATGACATGTGAGTGCAAAATGACCATAGTTGCCCTGGTAGATGGACCCTTTGGAGTGCCGAATAATCTAATCCATGTAGTCCAAATGTGCCTGCAAATGCCCTGAGAGGCTGAGGCAGTACTGTCTCTTCTGCCTCTTAGGGGATGTGGATGGAACCACAGGCACCCAGCAGTTCAGCCTTTGTAGACCAAAATCCCTGCCATTTCTCAGAGAGGCTGAGGAAACACCAGCCCCCTCCTATCCTTTTGGTGGGTGGAGTGGATCCACAGGCACCCAACATTTCAGTCTCTGTAAGCCTACAGTATTTTCCACTGCCTGGAGTGGGTTAAGGAAACACCAGTCCCCTCCTATCCTATTGGGGTGGTTGGATGCAGACGGGCACAACAATCAAGTCTCAGAAAACCAAAAGTGCCAGCCCCCTCCTATCCTATTGGTGGTAGTGATGTAGCTAGGTGTCCCACTGTTCAGTCTGTGTGGACCAAAACCACCTACAGTTATCCAGAGAGGCTAGGGAATCACCAGTTCCCTCTTGTCCTACTGGAGTTGGGGTGAAGCCAAAGGTGTCCATCATTTAAGGTTATGTAGGCCAAAAGCACCTGCAGTGGCTCTGAGAGCCTGAGAAAACACTATCCCTATCTTACCCTATGGGGCAGAGGGCAGCGATGGAGATGGAAGTGAAGGGGCTCAAAAAACCAGTTCCTGTGGGCATAAAATGCCTGCAATTGCCTGGAGAGGGTGAGGAAACACAGGTCTCCTCTTATCCTATTGGGGGACAGGGATGGAGCTTCAGGAGTCTGAATATCCAGGCTGGGAAGGCCAAAACCACCTACAGTTGCCCAGACAGGTTGAGGAAACACCAGCCTCCTCATATCTTATGTGCTGGAGGGGTGGAGATGGAATTGAAGGCACTAAACACAATTTATGTGGACTGAAAGCATCTCCCGTTGCTCAGAGAGGCTGATGAAAAATAGCATCTTTTCTATCCTGTTGGTGTGCAGGGATGGATACCCACGTGTCTGAGTGTTCAGTCTGTGCTAGATTTATATCAATTTGCTCCTGATTTTTGCAGACTAATTAAATAGTAAGAATAAATGAGCTGCTCCTTAAAATAACTTCATTTTATTGAAAGTGCACTGTATCTGCACAGTCATCTACTCTACAAGGACACTTGCCTCACAATTGCTGAATACAATACATTGTCTAAAATAAATTTTCTGGAAATATTGTGAACATTTAATTTCCCCAGTACAGCAATCTTCCACGTTCACCAGCATCACTGAATTACCAGTTATTTTGTCCATCATAAAGTGAATTATATGTAATTAATGTATGTAAGGGATGGTTTTTAACATCATTAAGGATAGTTTGAAATATAAGTTGAAGTTTTTGGTTTTTTTTAGAGGAATAAAAAATTTGTTGACTTTCAGAATAAGCAGCATATTAATCTAGAAATGTAAACTTTGTCATTAGTGACTCAAATTGAATTATTTTCTGATATAGGAAATGAGATGAAAATTATAAAAAGAACTCACATAAACAAAATGAAGCAAATGTTGCCCTTACAGGTGCAATATCATGAAAAATGCTCATACTATACCTTGTCAAACAAAGAAGAAATACTCCCCATTCTAGAGAAATTTCTATGAAAATATCCAGTAGTTAATGGAATGAGGAAATCCTGAGTGACCAGAAAGACTGAGGAAGTCTTATAAGAAAAAAACAAACTGTGCCACAAGAGCATTCCCACCTCTGCATTCACAACCCCTCACCCACAAGCCCCAAGTGTTCCTCTGATCACTCTCCCACCCCCCAAAAGCATCCCGAGCTCTCCAACCTGCCATTCCCAGTCCTCCTAGCCAAAAACCCTGTACCACAGCTTGGGGGTTCGTGTTGGGGGGCATTCAGGGGGGCATATCTGGAGAGGGCCTCTGGGGAGTGTGGGAGTGTTCATCCTGTCATAATGTGTTGTATCAGTGGGTGGAGAACCACACAGAGAGGGAAAGCGATGGACTCCCTATTTTTGGAGGACTGATTGGTTCAGAAGTAGACAGGGGAGGTGACTCTTGGGAGCAGGGATCATTCCCAGTGGGGGATGAACTAGTGAGCCAAGACACTCTGTTGCATTTATCTATGCACCCTGTCATCCAAAGAGTCGAGCCAGGGGGATGTTGTGGGCCCTGGGGTGAGGAGGAGGGAGGAACAGAGTGGATCAAACAAGGGACATTTAGTGACCAGCTGAAATGTTTTCCATTGCCTTGCAGTGATAGACACAGGACAGGGTGAATGTCATCAAAATTTATAAAAGTGTACGATCTAAAATGTGAACCTTGATGTGGACCAATGACAATGTTTGGGAACTATGTTTCACTATCTGTATGTCAGTTATATTGGTGTTGCCATCCACATACAAAAAGGTTTTGGTATGTTGGGGGGGATGGGGGAGGAGGTTGAGTATATCAGAAAGTCTTATATTTTGTGTGTGACTCTGCTGTGACCTAAAACTACTTTGAAAATTAAATGAAAAATGGTGGGATGCTTGGGAGTGAGAAGGGGAAGGTGCCACAGAACAGACTGGACACCAGATATTGCACTGACAAGGTAAAATGGACAAAATTAAATATATATATATATTATTTTTTTCACATATTTTGAACAACCCAATCCTTCAATAATATTTTATTTTATTTTTTCTATTTTTTTAAAAAAATATATTTAAGTTCTCATATATTTTAACTCTTACATTTAAATATCATTATCATTTCATTTTCCTATTCATTGCAATTGGCTATTGTTATGGCTTCACCTTTGAAGAGGCTATGGATCACAGAGGGGTCACAACAGGGATGGGAGAGGATCATTGGTAGGGGGTATCAGGGTTGGGGGTGCATTGGAGGAAGTCCACCTAAACATACATAAAAGATATGCAAAATTGTTCAAATGCTCATGGGGCATACACGGAGTGAAGAATTAGTCAATAAATGGGAGAACACTGAATTCCCATCCTGGAGAGCTCTGCCATATTCTCCAGGAGAGTAGCAACAGCCCCCCAAGTGCAGGGGTAGTGTATGGCAAAGGAGGATGATCCATTGATGGACCCTTGTTATTGATGGCTAGCCTTATGAGTCTTTGCTCTTGAAATTGAAACAGCCTAGTGTTATGGGTTGCCTAGGAGTTGCCTCTTGAGAACGCCCTTGTTGCTCAAATGTGGCCTCTCTCTAAGCCAAACTCAGCATATGAATGCATTACCTTCCTCCCAGCATGGGACATGACTCCCAGGGTGAGCCTCCCTGGCAATGAGGGATAACTAACAAATGCCAATGGGCAGTACGACTAGAAAAAGACTTTGAATAAAAGGGGGAAATGGTAAAGACAAATGAGTTCATAGGGCTAAGAGTCTTCAAAGTGAGTTGGGAGGTCAACCCAGATGTTCTAGTCAGGGTTCTCTCGGGAAACAGAATCAACACGAGATCTCTGTTAAAAATATAAGATTTTATAAGAGTCTCTCACGTGACCGTGGGGATACACAAGTCCAGGTTCCGCTGGCAGGCTGCAAGCCAGGGGCTCCGATGAAAGACTGATGAAGGGTCCTCGATGAGTTTGCTCTGATGAAAGACTGATG
>PVKH010047708.1:0-10272 GCA_004027955.1 Chaetophractus vellerosus | reverse complement strand
TTTTTTTTTTTCTATGTCTGCTTCTTGTCTCCCCCCGTCTTTGCAGCGATGCGCCGAGTCGGCCCTCCGCGGAGGCGGCTCACTCCATTCGTGGGTGGCTCCATTCCATTTTCACGGGTGTCTCCGCTCCATGTTTTGTGGGCAGCAGTGCTCCATGTTTTTGCAGGCTTCCTGGCTTCCATGCTTCGCAGGTGGCAGCTCTGTTTTTTCACAGGTGACTTTGCCATGCCCGTGGGGGCTCCGCCCTGCCCGTGGTGGCATTTTGCCTTGCCCATGGCGGCTTTGCCCCACTCACGGCGGCTTGCCTTTCTCAAGGCCATCTGCCTGCTCGGAGAGGCCCCTGGGAACCAAACCTGGGGCCTCCCATGTGGTACATCGGCGCTCTTATCCACTGAGCTGTCTAGCCAGCCCTGCATCTTGATTTTTGAAGTCAACAGCATGTTTTTGAGAGTTCTTCATGCTGAAACAAATCTGTTTCAGGACCTTTTTACATTATTCTATTTATCTATTACAGGACTAATTACATACTGCTTTAATTATTACAGCTCAACAATAATAACTTTATAAAAGACTTTTTTATCTCATAAGGAAGTCCTCCTTTTTTTTTTTTCAGGAGATACCAGAGATTGAACCAGGGACCTCATACATGGGAGGCAAACAATCAACCACTGAGCTACATCTGCTCTTAGTCCTCCCTTTTTAACCTTAAAAATTACCTTGGCTCTTCTTGGGATTGTTACTTTTATATACGGATTTTCAAATTTGATTACCATGAGACAAAGTGTTAGAATTTTGATTAGATTAGCACTGAAGTTCCAGATTAATTAGGAGAAAATTGCCATGAGTTTTACATTCAGTGTCTTTCTCTTATCAATCATGGCTTATCTCTACATTTGCTCAAGTCTTCCTGTATTACCTTCAATTAAATCTTGTACTTTTCTCTATAAAAGTGTACTTATCTATACAACTTTTGTTAGATTTATTCCTAGATACATGTTTTGGCCACTGTTATAAATAAAATATTTTTTTAAAACTTAACTTTCTAATTGCATCTTGCTACTGGATACAAATGTTAGTGATTTTCATTTTTATGTCTTACTTACCAACAGTTGATAGAGTGTGGAGTTTGGGGTACAACTCCTTTCTCTGTGGATCCCTTAGCGCTCAAGTCTCAGACCTGCTCAAGGCATCCAAAGCCTGCAGCCAATGAAGGGAAGCTAAATGTTGCCCTAAGCAAAATGCTTTCATTCTAGGTACTCTTTATTTTTCCCAGTAAATAGCCTTGGTATTTTTATTTAATCACATTTTATTAACTCTACCTCTGAAATGGTGTTTCTGTTTAAAGGGGCTTTTTGGAATGCTACTAAATGGTGTTAGTCATTCAGGGAATTATTTTGTGTCATGGGGAGCTTTAGGAAATGTTATTAGTCCAAACCTAGTTCTGAACATCAAACTTTCTGCCTGGTGGGAGTCAGAGGGTAGTAATGATCAGAAGACACTTTTGCTAATAACCCTTTGTCCTCTGCTTAGGACTTCTTATATAGAACTTGCAGGGTTTTCAAAGCTCATGTCAGTACCCTAATTACCATAAGGCCATTGCCAAAGCAGGACATGAAAAACTTTATGATTAAGAGTTGTTACAAACTTTCTAACACAAAGGCACCTAGCCAGGGGCAGGGCTGAGAGGCAGGGCCTGAACCTTAGGTTGATGGATGAGTGACATACAAAATGGCACCACACTGCTTTAACTCCTATTTCTGTGTGTCTAAAGCTCGTGACAACTGCTTCTGGGTTAATAACTTTTTAATCATAGTTTTACTACCGGTTGAAAAGAAACTCCACTGGGAAATGTGCAGAGGGATAGGACGGAAGTAACATTCATTCCTAGGTATGCTTCTGTAGCTTCTGGACAGAAAGAAGCTTTTCATACGTGAGGAAGGAGAACACTGAAATATTGGATTCCTCACAAAAGCTTGCTGACCTCAGTCCTTAAACATGGGAGAAGGGGCAGGATCAGTGACAACCAGTTGTTCCAGAATATATCTAGGGTTTGAAGTGAGGAGCGGTGTCCTGACTTTGCTGATAATGATGTAGATGATGTGATGATGAAACTGAGTATAATAAGGGAAAACTCAACATTGAAGCAATGTTAGATATTACTAAGCTTTTATTTTATTTTATTTTTTATTTTTTATTTTTTATTTTTTGGTGGAAAATCCTCGGAGCTTGTGACTGCGAGACTTGTATTTAAAGCTTTTTCTGCTATTCATTAACTATGTTTCTTGAAGAAGTTACTGAATCTCTCTGGGTTTTAGTTTCCTCATTTGTAATATGGGATTAGTATTACTATTTCTAGGTTTTTATGAGAAATAAATGTGAGAATGTCTATGAATGTATTTGGTAAATATATAAATGTTAGTCATTAATATGTTCTTTTGTCAAACTCACCCCCTATTATAATAATTGCTATCAGAAGTCCAGGCAGAGGAATGAAGATATCTACTTAGAGAAGTGAACCAGGAATGTACCAAGAGCATGGGTCCGTATAATGCATATATTTCCCCCTCCCCTACTGGAGAGGAGAGTTCTATAGGGAACTCCCTGCACTGGGTCACGGACAGGTCACTTGTTCTTAGATAATCCATCTGTCCCTTCTAAAGAGGAAAAGCACTGTTGGAATATAATGAAGGCATCTCTAAGGTGATGGTCTGAGGTTGAACCTCTTAGGCCACATTTGCTGAGGGAGCAGATGGGAGCAACATTGGTAAATAACAGGCTGGGTACCCTAGGGTTCCAGTAGCTGTGATGATGAGTCTTGACTCAGAATGTGAATTTTCTAATTTGCTACCTGGATAATGATAACTCTTGTTCCTTAATTTTAATTCCTTCAGGTTGATAGGGCATGGGGAAACACATTTTACTTACTGGTTGGTTTGCTTTATAAATTTCTGCCTAATGGTAAATAGTGATTTACAAATTACCCTTTTTGTTTCAATGTGAAAAATAGATTTTATAAGGTATTAAGGACACATTACAAGTTGTATTGCTTTTCCCATAGGTTGTCAAAGAATATTTACATTACAGTTCCAAATTTCTTGATCAACCTTGAGAGATGACAGAGCTGTAAATATATTATACTGAATTCCATTCAAAAGCCTTATTTTAAAGATTAATAATGTTATCATTCTTTCCAGAGCTTGGTAGTAATAAAATCTCTTTAGCATAATTGAAATCTAAGCAAATATATTTCAACAGCTTTTTACAAAAGCTATACTCTTAAAAGAAATCAGAATTATCAGGGCATATAAAATCTTTTTATTGTAAAGCAATGCCAGAAGGAAAAATCTTCATAAAAGTTCAAATTCAATCTCATAACATTTTTAAGAATTTAACTTTTTCAGTAAAAAAGAAACATTCTTTTATCTACGACCATAATTTAATCACAGCCTTGTCTATTTTTAAACAATATCTTAAATTTATCTATACATAGAGGAAAGGAATGGACAAAAACAATAAGAAGAAGGAAATAACCAGTATTTGTTAGATGCTGTTATATATAATGCATATTGTAATGACCTTTTTTTTTTATAATTTTTTTAAATTCCTCCCCGCTTTTCTCCTTGCTCTTGCTGTGTGTCTATTCTTCTGTGTTCTTCTATGTCTGCTTCTTGTCTCCCCCCATTTTTTGTGGTGACGTGCCGAGTTGGCCCTCTGGGGCAGGCGGCTCTCCCCGCTCTTACGTGGCTCCATTCCGTTCCGTGTTTTGCGGTCAGCAGAGCTCCATGTTTTTGCGGACTGCTCAGCTCCGTTATTTGCAGGTGGCAGCTCTGTGTTTCATGGGTGAGTTTGCCATGCCTGTGGCGGCTTTGCCCTGCCCGTGGTGGCTTTTTGCCTTGCCCACGGTGGCTTTGCCTGCCCACGGCGGCTTGCCTTTCTTAAGGCCATCCGCCCGCTCTGAGAGGTCCCCGGGAACCGAACCCGTGGCCTCCCATGTGGTATACCGGCACCCTTATCCACTGGGCTACAGCCGGCCCCTGTAATGACCTTTAATAAGTAGATGTTATTATCCTAACTTTACTTAGAGCAATTTGAGTCATAATTTATTTGAATATATTTGAAGCATAAGGTGTCTTCTAAGTTTGATTAATTAGTTAATTCAACTTTCAGAGTCCCCATTCTTTTAATGTCTTAAATATCTCCCTTGATCAGGTTTTCATTCACTACCTGGGACATGGCAGAAATGAAGAAAATAAAGAAATCCAGATTTAATGGAGTCAATCAAGTTTCCTTATGTATGAATTATTGTGTGTTAGTGTGTGTGAAAGATGAACATTGAAGAGCTGAACATTGATTGTCAAGGAAATTTGTCAGCATTGATATGGTTTTGTAAATATTGTACCATTAAGAGACAGCAGAACAAACTACTAAACACTTGATTTGTCTGCATAATAAAATTATAATGAATATGCATTGCATTCATGTGTGTTAGAGAACTTTTATTGTTAGTTTTATTCCATTAGAAATAAGTGTTGTTTGTAGGGGTTAGAATTATATTAAGCTAAAAGTAATAGAGACACAAAATCTTAGTTGATTAAATAAAATGGAAGTTCTATAAAAATATCTAGGACTGGTTTGGCTGCTTTGCTGAATGCAGTCCTCAGGGACCCAGGCTTGCTTCTGCTCATTGCCCTACCATCCCTGATCTGTAGGTTATATCCTCATGGTCCAAAATGGAGAAAGGAGACAAAGGAGACAAAGGCATATGCCATCAATGGTTTAAGGAAGGTTTCTGGAAGCCTTCCTTAAACCATTTCCTTATAACACATTTTATTTATCCATTCATTGATTGACAGACACTTGGGTTGCTTCCATCTTTTGACAATTGTGAATGATGCCACTGTGACCATCAGTGTATAATATCTGTTCAAGTTCCTGCTTTCAATTTTTTGGGTATATACCTACTAGTAGGAGGGCTGGGTCATATGACAGTTCTATACTTAGCTTTCTGAGGAACTACCAAACTGTCTTCCACAGTGGCTGCATCATTTTACATTGCCACCAGAAACGAATGAGTGTTCCTATATCTCTGCATCCTCTCCAACACTTGTTATTTTCTGTTGTTTTTTTTTTAATTTTTAATAGCAGCCTTTCTAATGGGTGTGAAAATGTAACTCGTGGTTTTGATTTGCATTTCCCTGATGGCTAATGATGTTGAGCATCTTTTTATATGCTTTCTAGATGTTTGTATATTTTCTCTGAAGAAATGTCTCTTCAAATCTTTTGCCACTTTTTAAATTGGGTTGTTTGACTTTTTGTTGTTGTCTAATTGAAGGATATCTTTTTATGTTATGGATATTAATCCTTTATTGGATATATGGTTTACAAATATTTTCTCCCATTGTGTAGGTTATATTTTTTACTTTCATTACAAAGTCCTTTGAGAAACGAAGGCTTTATTAATTTTGATGAGGTCCCATATACCTAATTTTTCTCTTTTGTTGCTTGTGCTTTGGCTGTGAGGTCTAAGAAACCATTACCTAACAGAAGGGACTGAAGATGCTTCCCTAAATTTTCTTCTAGGAGTTTGAAGTTCTGTCTCTTATATTAAAGTCTTTGATCCATTTTTAGTTGATTATTTTATGTAGTATGAGGTAGGGGTCCTCTTTTTTATGCACCATTTATTGAAGAGTCTATTCTTTCCCTATTGAGAGGGTTGCCACCTTGTCAAAAATCAGTTGGCCGTAAATGTGAGAATTAATTTCCGAGCTCTCATTTCTGTTCCATTGGTCTATGTGTCTGTCCTTATGCCAGTACCATGCTGTTTTGATTACTGTGGGTTTATAATAAGTTTTATTCAGGAAGTTTGAGTCCTCCAACTTCATTCTTCTTTTTCAAGATGGCTTTAGCTATTTGGGGCCCCTTACCTTTCCATATAAATTTGATGATAAGCCTTTCCATTTTCCATTTTTGTAAAGAAGGTTGTTAGATTTTTTATTGGAGTTGCATTGAATCTATAAATTACTTTAGGTAGCATTGCAATCCTAATGATATTTAACCTTTCAATCAATGAACACAGAATATACTTCCATTTGTTTAGATCTTCTTTAATTTCTTTTAGTAATGTTTTGTAGTTTTCTATATATAAGTCCTTTATATCCTTGGTTAGATTTATACCTATATATTTGATTCTTTTAGTTGTTATTGTAAATAGATTTTTTTCTTGATTTCTTCTTCCAATTATTCATTGCCCGTGTATAGAAACACAACTGATATTTGGGTATTAAATCCTGTAACTCGCCACTTTGCATTAACTCTAGGACTTTGTTGTGGATTTTTCAGGATTTTGCTCTTGAAACCCTCCTGGGCATTTTTCATTTCAGGTACTATGGTCTTCAATTTCAGTAGCTCTGTTTAATTCCTTTAAAATTTCTCTCTCTTTACTAAGATTCTCATATTGCTCATTCATTGATTTCCAGATATCCTTTTTTTAAATTTATTTTTTATATATCTATATATATATTTAGGATACATTGATTACATAAATGTTACACAGAGATTACAGGAGTACCCATATGCCACCCCCTCACACCTCCCACAACCCTCCACATACACATCCCTTATCAGTGTGGCATGACGCCTGTGATAGATATACACATTTTGCCATCAAGCATAGATCACAGTTCAGACTGTAGACGACCCTCTCTCCCACACAGTTCTGCATGATACATGATGATACAAAATGGCCTACATCCTCCATTGCAGCATCACCCACGACAATTCCCAGGTCCCAAAAAAAACCCCGCATTACAATTGCTCTTCCCTCACCCTGCTCCCAAAGTGTCCAGTGACCCTGGCTCCACATAATTTTGCAATTTCTTCCATTGTATATATCACAAGTCTATAGCAGGACACCAACAAGTCCATTCTAGTTCCAGATATCCTTTTGTTCTTTCTCAGTATTTTCCTTCATCTCCTTTAAGATCACTATTTTAAAGACTTTGTTTGGTGTGTACACATTCTTGCCTTCTTTCATAGTGTATTATGTATTTTTTTCCCTTTTTCTTTGATTGGGCCTTCATGTCCTTTCCTTGTTTGTCTTGTACTCTTGTTTTACACTGAAAATTTTAGTATTTTAAAATGTTAACTCTGAGGTGTGTGTTTCTTGTTTTTATAAACAGCTGATGATAAGACAAAGAATGTCTTGAGTTTCAGACCTCCTATCAGGAAGGTCTGTCTAGTGTAAATGAAGTGTGCAGGGTTTGCCATGTCCTTATGGGCCTCTGTCCTGTCCTGAGCTTTTGCTTTTTAGTTGTTTTGGAATTTACAGGTGTTTGGTTGCCTCCTCTGTGTCCCAGGAGACAGATCTCCTTCTCCCAGGTGTTTGAAGCTGGCAGGTGTTTGTCCCACCTTTATAGATTTTTATACTCCTTACATTGTTTCCTGCTGCTTTTTCTTGGAGGGCAAATTCTGAGAGCGGGGTCACCCTGGAAAGAACTTCCCCTACTCAGTCTTTTTCATCCAAAATAAGGCCAGGGACCCCCAAAAGGGGTTCATATTGCCTCCAAAGTACCCTGTAGAGGGGATCAGGAAGGGTGCAAAAGCTTCTCTGGTGGCTCCCCAAATCTGAGCTTCCCTGGCCTGCTCAGTAAATGCAGCCTTTCAGCCAACTCTCCCCTGCAGTACTGAGAAAGTGCTTCATCTTTATATCTCCACTACCTCCACCCATGTCCCAGGAGGGTTAAAACAATGGCTGCCCTCAGAGCCTGGCCCCACGGGTTCTGAATTCCTTAATTGAAAGCCGTGATCAGTGATTGGCTGTGCCCACCCCTGTTCTTATGGAAGAGGATTTTTATGCCTCTTTCTGTCACCAGCAAGCTAGCCAGAGACTGGACCCCAAGGCAGGTGCCATGAAAGTAGGGGATAGGCACCAGTAGCCACTGCATGGATTGAGCAATTTACTGTACTTTACTGTAGCTTATCAGCCTCACCTCCTGCTCTTCCCAAATGCTGTACAGTGATCTTCTGGCCTCCAGACTTTTAAAATCATTGTTTCAGACAGTTCCTGCTTGTTTAATAATTGTTTCGGTGGAAGTACTGAGTCCTGGAGCTCCCTACTCTGCCATCTTCTCCAGAAGTCTCCTAATTGGTTTTAATATTAACCTTCCTATGCTACTCCCTAGGATCTTTTTCTATTTCTTTTCTTCTCTTCTCTTCTCTCTTTTTTTTTCCTTTTCCTTTTCTTTTTCTTTATTCTTTTTTTTTTTGCAAAAATAGCCACGTAATTTAAACCAGAAAGCAATTCTGGTTTTTTGGTAATTTGAGAGTTGAAGAAAATGTTTGTTCTGCATTATTGAGAAAATTGCATTAATTCTCCATTTCATTTAGTTTCATCTTTTTATGGAAAAAAATTCTTTGTCTCTAATCTAAAAAGCACATGTCAAGAAAACAAAACCCAAAACCTTTTCTGAGAGATCATGAGGGAACCACCTTTTTTTTTAACCTTAAAACAATTTTAACCTTTTACTCAATGTGCAAATTGTTTGCAATGCACTTCAGATTATACAATGGCAGCTTATTAAGCAGATTTTGGGTACTCTGGCTCCTATTGACAGCAATGAATAAGCTATCTGATTCTTGCTTTTCATTTGTGCATTTGTTTTCCCATATTACTAGTATTTGTTGTGGTAGCACAGCCAGGCTCACAGGGAAAAGGAGTTTATGCTCTGGCAAATGGTTGAAAAACATCATCATCTTCATTTTGTCAACAATGAAAATTATACCTGTCCATGCTCTCTGGAGTCGATGGCTAGAATGTTTGAAAAAAACATGTAAGCATTTTCCTTTTTACCCTGAGGGGGGGTGGGGATATCTATGCCAGCGCTATTTTTTATTTACAAATAATCTCTTTCCCCCTTGCCCTTTAGAGCTGAGAAAAGGCTACTTGTAATGAATGCTATTTGTACATAAAGGCAATTTTCAGAATGAGTACAACGCCAGAGCCTGCCAATTCTTGAGGGGAACAGCATGTGAAAGAGACACAAAAACTCTCCAGATTACCCCTCTCATTTACACACAACCCATCTTTTTTTGGAGCAAACAAATTAACTATTTTCTTTGCATTTCCACCTAACCCTATCTCTCCACCAGAACAGGGATAATTGCTTTGTTGATTCTCCATATTTCTTCCACAACTACCTCTGAAGTATCTCATAGAATAGGTGACTAGGAAACCATTGTAAGCACAACTGCAAGGTCGGAATTCCAACAGGTCTGAGGAGAAAGTTGTAGCTGCTTTCCACCATCAGCTTTTTTCATATCAGGATCTCCTCAAAATCACAATCAGTAGAAATACCTTATACAGACTCAGGGTTTGAAATAATGCCCCAGGGACTATGTGGTATTTCTAAGTCATCAACTGTACAATTCAAACGGGATCCCTCAGCTAAAACTAATATTTTTCTTTCATTAAACGGAACTAAGAGAATAACAGTGTCAAGGATAGCACATCTATGTATAAATTTTGCTCTTTAGTAAAAATTACTTCCCCCAATATCTAAACCCTGTGCTAATTCCAAATGGAAGGCAAGAAGCAAAAAATAAAGTGCTGTTTTAAATGTAGATGGAAGATAAGATGTTGAGACTAAATTTTAAAAACCACCCTGAAATATATTCATTCCACTCTCACATTTAAATAATGCTCACATTAAATAATTGTTCCAAAGGAACTGTCAAAATGAAACAGTCAGTCATGGCTTTCCCTAGCAGAGCTCTGACAACTATAAAAGTCTAAGGTGCACAGTGAATCTATGACAAGTATTTTTTTTTTAAAGTCATTTACAAAACGAGCAAAATCTTATTTCTATCGGATTATTGGTGGAAAAATGAACAAGTTCTACAATACTGATTAGATGAAGTTTCTAGATTATGTGGGCTATGCAGGGCTAGTCCAAGGGATCTGAACCATACTGAACAAAACTGAGTTTTAAGGACCTATGCATACATTGCAAAGTTATAGGCGTTATTGTTTTAACTTTCATCTCAGTTGTCATCCATATCCACACTTTTTATGCTCAAGGAAAATATTGGACTTATGATGAAATATATAAGCTCTGCAAATTATTACTTAGAGTTTCTGGGGTCCTTGTCACAGTTGACGCCAAGGAATTGAGCACTTGGTAAAACCAATTACTCATTCCTGATAGCTGATATCATATTATGGCCAACATTGGTCTGGAGTAAAGAGAAATAAACCTGGAAACTTGTAATAAGTCT
>PVKH010047707.1:0-10271 GCA_004027955.1 Chaetophractus vellerosus | reverse complement strand
AGCTCCTGCCTTCTCATTCAGAGCTGCTTGACTCTGAAGGCTCTCCTTCACTGCTCCCCCTGAAATAAACTGATGGGGCCACTTGTGCTCTAACAGGAGACAGGGGAGCCTGCAGGAATCCAGCTTCGGCCAATGTGGGGAGAAAGTTCAGGAAACCTGATGAAGTTGTATAATCTAAATTCTCCAGTAAAACTTTAGCAAAAATAATACCCATGCTTTCATCTTTGTCTGATATCATTTCATAATTGGTTTGTAACTTGTAGGAAGAAAGAGAATGGTTAAGTGTCAACACTCAAAATCTATCTCCTCAAAAATACCGAAATCACTTTTGTACTTTGGAAGTAGAGGTTAATTAGAAGCAGTCATTTGGCCACTGTAAACCCAATTCCAGCGTCAGTCTGGAGTAGGGGATAGATGCTTCCATGTTAATCAAAAAGGCAACAGAAGCCTGTAGGGTGCAGAAACCTCAGCTAGGAGATGCAGTCTGTTGATTACCAGGAAGCCTTTTTTAAAAAGAGGACATAATCTCAAACCCTTAGCTCACCTATAGTATTTGCAAGGGGCTGATTTCCCCCTAGACTCTCACAGAATTGTCCAACACACTTGCTTCCAAAGCATGTGTTCTCCATACCTACACCTCTTAGAGCTGAAAATGAGGGATGAAGAAGAAGCTAACTCTGAGTGGAGTTATAAAGGACTAGACAGGGTATGAAATGTATTACAGAAAAATCAGCCAAGGAGTCCAAAGGTTTCCTCTGGCTTTTTGTCATCAGCAGTTCAATCTTCCTCCCTGCATTTTTCCATCACTAAAACAAGGAGAGAAAGACTGCAAATAAAGTTGTCTGTAACTATTTTTCACTCCACACTACAGTGGGAGGTAGGGAGCACAAGAAATAGGCGGTTTCTCCCTTGCACTCAAGGACTGGCAATCTTACAAGCAAGTCACAGAAACACAGGGAATAATGAGTGAAAATGGGTCAGAGACTTCTGATATCCATTCTCCCCATCTTCTAAAAATAGGATCCCAATTCTTGCATATGGCCACACAGAATAAAGACAATATTCCTACTCTCCTTTCTGTTAGGAGTGGCCAGGTAATTCAGTCCTGGCCAATGGAGATATAAGCAGAAATTATGGGTGCAACCTCTAGTCATGCTCTTAAAAGAAATGAGAAGGTCCTTCCCTGAACCCTTTTCTCTCTTTCCACCATCTAGTTAGAATGAGGATGTGATGTTCTACCATTGTGGATCATGATGATGAGAGCAAATTCCTAAGGCTGCACAAGCAGCAAGACAGGATGAGCTGACCCCTGCATGAGCAGCATAGAGCTGCCCTATGTGTTCCAACTTTTACAAGACTGAGAAATATATTTCTACTGTTTTATAGATACATTTTAGCCCCTTTATTTGAGTTCTTAGTTATTTGTAGTTGGACATATATCCTAATTAATCGAGATGGCATGCTACCACTTCACTTACCCAGCAACATCACTTTTCCTGAACAGAGGAAAATAAAGAAACAAAAAGACCCCTGTGGTGGTTTGAAGCTGTATGTATGCCAGCAAAACATGTTCTTAAATTTAATCCATTCCTGTGGGTATGGACCCATGTAAGTAGGACCTTTTGCTGAGGCTACTTCAGTTAAGGTGTCACCCACCTCATTCAGGATGGGTCTTAATCTTATTACTGGAGTCTTTTATAAGAGAATGAAATTCAGACAAAGAGAAAAAGCCACAGGAATTAAGAAGCTGAAATGGAACCCAGAACAGAAGGAAGAGACCAGGAGACGCCACCATGTGCCTTGCCATATGGCAGAGGAGCCAAGAATGGCTGGCAGTGGTCTCCAGGAAGAAAGCATCACCTTGATGATGCCTTGATTTGGACATTTTCTTGGCCTAAACACCATAAGCTAATAAATTCCTATTGCTTAAGCCAACCCATTCCACAGTATTTGCTGGAGCAGCCTAGGAAACTAAAACAACCCCTAAACAGTCAAAGTTATATTTTCACTGGAAGGTGATGCACTTGGTTAATAACAATGGCACTGAGGCCAAGGCATGGTACTTATTGACCCTTATCATATCCACATTTCCAATGGACACGGTTCCCGATATATTAGTCAACAGCAAACCAAAAGATGGATAGAAAGGGAAAAGAATTGTTTTCAGAGGCAGAAAAACTAATACCAAGATATGACAGCATGATCTGACAGTGAGAAAAGAGACTGAAAAGTATAAAAAGGAAATATGAGAACTTAAAAATCATTCATATATAGGGGCAAAGAACCTTACATCTCTAAATAGCCCTTAAGGATATCAAATATATAACCCAGCATAATAATCAATGTTCATAATGATATTTCTGAGTCATATTCTATTTTAAAAAGCATGGACATGTGCAATTTGCTTATAAATATTCCCAGAACATTAGTCATCTTGAAACTTTGCTTGTTGGAAATGTGTAATGCCGGATACATAAATTATTTCATGCAACTCAACATTAAATGAAACACATCTGAATATCACATATGTAGTCAGGGTTACAACCTTTCATTAGGAATCTACATTCTTTCAGGATTTACCCTAAATGTGATGTTCTAGAGATGAATTAGACACATAACTGCCCTCAAGTCTCTCATGGTCCAGTTTGGACAAAGATAAAGAAAGAGATCATTATAAATTACAACACTAGATCAAAACTCTAGGAAAGGAAAATCATAGGCAATATAGATGAAAGAAAAAAGATCACTACCTAGAATATAAAAGGGGCCCTTACAAAATGATAAAAGACAAACATCCCAAAAGCAAAATGGGTAAATGGTACAAATAAGCTGTCCACTGAGTAGCAAATCCAAATGCCCAACAAATGTGAAAAGATGTTCCTCCTTGGCAGACACCAAGAAAATGCAAAGTAAAACAGCAGTGAGATATCACTCTTTCTTTACCTGTCCAATTGGCAAAAGTGAAAGAGTGATAATACCTACTGCTGGCTAGGATACAGGGGGAAAGGTTACTTCATACATACTAATGGAAATGTGAATTTTACATTCTCTTTGGAGAGCAATAAAACACCATCTATTATGGCTTTTTAAAAAAATCATCTATCCTTTGACTCAGAAATATCACTTCTGGGACTTTAGCCATAAAAGATCTATCAATAAATAATGATAAATGTACAAGAATGTTTATTTCAGAATTGTTTCTAAAAATCAGGGGAACAAAAGTAAATGCCCAACAGTACGGAAATGATTGAAAAGCTTGTGGTATAGTCATATGTCTTAGTTTGGCAAAGGACTGCTGATGAAAAATACCAGAAATGGGCTGGCTTTTATAAAGGGGATTTATTTGGGGTAAAAGCTTACAGTTCCGAGGCAGTGAAAAATCCAAAGCAAGGCACCATCAGAAGTGATTTCTCTCCAAAGTCAGCTGCCACGTGTTGAAGCAAGATGACCACCAATCCCTGCCAAGGATTGAGCTTAGCTGAGGACAACCAGGCATGGAATGGAATTTGTCTCCTTCTGGGCCTCCTCTATCAGTCTTGGCTGCTCCACATTCTTCCCACCTTCAGCTGTTAGCTATTGTGCATATGGCTTATCTCTCCCTGGGCCTCAGCTCTTTGAGCCTCTCCGGTCTTCTCTCTTTATAGCTCAGCTGTGGATGAAACTGGAGTTTTTTTCTCACACATGGCAGGACCAGATATGGTGGCTTCTTTTTCCTCCATCTGTCTGTCTCTCTATGTGTCTCCAATTATCTCAGACCCAGCAAGTGGGGAGAGACTCAACCTGAGCCACACTTTACTGAAGTGGTCCAATCAAAAGCCCTAAAAGCAATCTTAACAAGTAATCTAATCAAAGTACCCTCAACCAAATTTAATGCAAAGGGTGTCACACCCACAGGAATAGATTGGTTTTAAAACATAATCTTTCTCTATTTGGGATTCATAAAATAATTTCAAACTGCCACAGCATACCATTGAAAAGTATACATGCCTGGAAAGGAATGACATATCTATACTAATTGACTGAGGAAGGCTCAGGGAGGGGAATAGTTTTCAATAATAAATGTATATATGATCTTATGTTTTAAATCAATGAAAAAACTTCTATATATGTATATATGTATGTGAATATATATTTATAGATTATTATAAGAGTTTAGAGGAAGATACAGAAGGCAACTAGGTTGTTAGATTAATTTGTGGGAGCAGAGGTCAATAAACAAGCAAAAAAACTATATTAAAAAAATCCATGTCCGTGATTATATAAACCAGTGTATGTAAAATTATATCTATCTATACATGCTTATATATGTTCAAAGAGATATATGAAAAGATAGTCACCAAATTTGAAAAAAATAATAAAGTAATTTAAAAAAACAACCAATGTCAATGCTAGTCAATACTGACTGGAGTTAACAAAAAAGACTTCAAGTAGGACGTGGTACCTGATCTCAGTTTTGAAAGACTACTGGATTTGGATGAAGTTTGCAAAGATAAAGCATTACAGGAAAAATTAACTAAATAAGCAAAAGTAGGGAGGTTAAAATAGACATAGGGAAACAACTCCGAGGCAAGACATCTGAACTTGAGCAAGAGATAAAAAAAGTAGAAGCAAAGGATTCCATGACCATAATATGGTCAAACATACAGAAAACCGAATGGTCATAATAATTTGTGTACAAAATGGGATTTTTCAAGTTGAAATTAACAAGCGAAAACAGCTTGGTTTCTTCAAGTTCTACAAACTGACAAATATTTTGAATTCTAAAGACTCTGTCCATGGTGACACCATGTGTTTCACTCAGATGAAAACTTCAGTGTGCTAACATTTTCATTTTAAACCCTCCTTCCTGTCAGCTTCCAACGCTGCCGTAAATATTTGCTTGGAGAAAAAAATGTCACTAAAGATCTAAGCTCAGAAACAGCTTCCAAAAAAGAAAAATGGCTATTTTGAAACAAGAAGTTGTATTCTGCATGTTAACTAAACAAGAAGTCTTGAGACCTATGGCTCCAAGCTCATCTCAGGAAAAAAAAAGTATTAAAAGCCCATGAATACAAATGAATTCTTTATTTGGTTTTCCTTCTTCTGTCATGCTGCTTTCTTTAAGACAGGAACCATAAAGTGCTTTCCCAGATAAATTGAAAGGTTGTCTGATGTCACTGGGTCTACTGTCATTCGCAATATGTCTGTTTTAGAAACGCTAAGTGAACAGCTATTAATGCTACAGGATTCTTGCACTATCACCAAGAAGGAAAGAACCTAAATGGCAAAAGGTGATGGCCACTTCCCTGCCAAAACCAATAATCCCACGCAGCAGTCCAAGGGAGCTGATTTTAACCTGAGAAACACTTTTCTCGTTCATAAGGTGTTCCTTCCTCTTTAAGAGGGGGTTAAAATCACAATAGCCCCGACTTTCCTATTCCCATTACCATATTAGGAGACACAGAAGGTAATATTTTTCCATTCCTAGGGAATTGGAAGAGACACACAGAACTATCAAGTAACTCTTCATAGTGGAATGAGGGAAAACACTTAGGCCCCTGAAATGCAAAGACGATGTCTTTTTAGACAATGAACTTTCGGAGCATTGGGTTAACAATGGAAAAACAAACCAGTAGAAATGCCATCATTTCAATCTTTATTGATTTTTAAGAGCAGCAACAAGGATCAATGAAAAAGGAATCTGTAGAATGAAAACAAGAACAGGTTGAGACCAGACACATGGGGTCTCAACCCCAGTCGTGCTCTTACCAGTCATGTGACGAGGCCTCGCTGCGCCTTGGTTTCCTTCTATGTAAATATGGGTTGTTTTGAGAATTAATAGGATAACATTTGTAAAGTGCCCATAAGCACAAAGTAGGCATTTGCAGCACCTAAAACAAGTTTTTCCTTCCTATAAATAAAGGAGTTTGACAAGGGAATTTTCAAGTCCAAACTCTATTATTTCACTTGGTCAGGAATACCAAATCCCAAAGAAACACAGTATGGTTGAAAGAGTATGGGCTGTAGAATCAGAAAAACCTGAGTTCAGATCCAAGCTCTGAAATGCCCTAGTTATGTGAGCTAGGACAAGTCAATGTCTCTGATTCTTGGTTTCCTTCCATATTATTTTAAAAATTCAGCAACTATTTTATTGATATTTTTTATGACAGGCACTGTTCTAGGAGCTGATAAAGTGAGGACCACAATACTCTTTCAACTTTGCAAGATTGCTCTAGAAGAATTAAATGAGACAATAACAGTAGAGTATCCAAACAAATGCCTGCTATAGAACAAGCCCTCAATAAATGGGAGCAGAAATTATACTGCCCTATTCAAAAGGCAGATGCTGTCAAAGCTGAGTTCTGGGGGTATCTCAATACCAAAGTTTTCAAACCACTCCCTCAGGTTTTGTAGCCTAAGTACAGAATTAGAAACCATGTCCTCAGCTGTTCACCAAAGTCTCAAGCAAAGGACTCCCTGCCCCCAGTTCTAGTTCAAAGAAGACTTCAGACATGCAGATGAGCAAGGCAGAGAGAGCTCTTAATGCAGCGGTCCCAGCAAATGTGGCCCCAGCTAGTGCTGCAGGCATGAGTGCTGGCAAAGCTCATCCCTTTCCAAGAAACAGTTGTACCAGCCAGCCTCTTTCAGCCCCATGAAGTCACCATATTAAAGCAAAGGCAGAAGGTTCCCTGCCTTGCTGTGGGTCGATTCTCATATCTAAGGGTAAGGAATGAGCCTTGGGTCCAAAGACCTGGGCTCAACACCTCTTTCCATTTCTTCCTGGCTCTAGGCACTTGGCCAAGTCATATTAACCTCTCACCTGTGCCTCCTTTCCTCATCTGCAAAAGAGGGATAATGATACCTAATGGAAGGTGACTGTGAAGGTGTGGGCAAAGGGCTCCAAAAAAAACCTTGTGCTCCGAACAAATATTGGACACATAAAGCTGTCAGATCCTTTGCCTTGTGGTGCCCACATCCCCATATATAGAGTAGAGTGGAAAGGACAGGGGCTATAAAATGGAGGTCTGGATTTGAATCCAGACCCCACTACTTGTTTCCTTTCTGACCTGGCCAATCTATAGAACCTCCTGGAGCTTGACTTTTTTTTACCTGTAAAAAGAAGATTATAACATCAGTCTCAAAGGACTATTGTGAAGATTAGTGAAATAATTTATTTAATGTACTTAAAAATTTAAACCCAAATAGCATGTGTTCATTTATTCCATATTTGATGGGCATTAGCTACATGCAAAAACAGTATGTTAGACTTTATGGAGATATACATTATATATTGTACAGTCCCTGTATTTAATCTACTTAGGAAAATATGAGATAAAGTAAAGGTCAAGAAGCAATGCAAGTATTTAATAACAGTGCTAAAGTGTGCATTAAATATAGTGAGTATTTAGGCAGGGTGGGGAAGGGATTTTCATATTTTACATACTTTTGTACCATGTGAATTTTTAAAAAGCTTGTATTATCCCCCCCACACACACTAAATAATGATAGTGAAAAAAAATAATGAATAAATGGAAAAGATGTCCTGGATGTTAATCATCCTTTAGAAGCTTTAAAAATGAAGCTCATTATACGTCACTCAAACAGCTTTGTACCTTTATGTCAAGCACTGTGTTTTACCCTGAGATTAAAGAGATGAATAAGTTTTCCCCTGCTTTTAAGGATTTGAGGGTCTACTGGAAGAGTCAGACGCATAATTAATGATTTGTATAAGAAGTGCTAAGGGAACACAAGCGTCTTGAGGGAAAGCGCCCTCTGAGTGGACATCACTTTTGAGATGGATCCCAAAGAATCAGTAGAGGTCACCAGACAAAGGAGCAGGAATGTCTTTTCCAGACAGGGGGAAAAGAAAAGTAGCATCTGCAAAGGTATGAAAGGACAAGTGTGTGGTGTGAATTGTGTACATTTTGTATGTGTGTGGGGGGTATACATGATGATTTTTTGCATGTGTGTGAGGGTATGCACACGTGTGTGTGCAAGTTTACTTGTGTATGTGTAAGTGTGTGTATGTGATGCTTTTTTGCATGTGTGTGTGTAAGGGTGTGCACACTGTGTGTGTGTGCATGTGTGTGAGAGAGAGACAGGCATGCTAGGAGGGAGCAAGAAGGACAGGCTGTGAAAACCCTTGAAGTCCACGGTCAGGGATTTGACTAACACGCTTCAGGCAATAGGGAGTCCTTGATGTGTTTTGATCTGGGGAGTAACATGATCAAAGCAATGTTTGAGAAAGATCAAGTCACAGCTGTGGGGAGGGCCCATGCTGGAGGCTGGGAGATGAGTTTGGAGACTCCGAGGATGGCCTGGAATGAAGGTAAGGAGGCTACAAAGGTGAAAATGAACAGGAATCATTTTCCCATCACTTGTTAATTCTGGGTGGCCGGTAAGTGTGTTTGTTCTATTATGCTTCACTCCTCCCTCCCCAGGTAATGTAATAGAAGAAATATACTTTTTAAAAGTTTCCCATTACATGGAAGACAGATCTAAAAACAAAGGAATACCTCCTCCAAAATTGTTCAGACACCCAGCCTGTCCAAACGGAGTGTCCCAATTCGAGGATGCCTAGCACAGACCCAAACAAGAGCATGCTCTCTGGGCTATGCAAAGCACATCTGCCAGGGAAACAGATGTTCTCCTACCTCCAACCCCACATGAACAACTGGAGTCCCCAGTCAGGGAAGATACAAGAAATGGAGCTATTGGCTTTCTGTGGTGCAATGTTTTTTCTTCTTTTTTTCCATACACGTGAAGTGTGCACTCAACCACTGGGCTACACCTTCTCTGCAATGTTTATTTTAAAATTAATTGTCTGAAGATGCTAAACCTGAGTTCAAGGCAATACAACTATCAGATATTGCCCCTGATTTCTGGAAAGAGTCTTCTGCAGTTTGGGGGGTTTCCTTTATTTTTTTCAAGCCAAATGAAAATTAGGTTCTTGCTTCATGTGGACTCTGATCTCCCCTCTTGGCCCTAGTCTCCCCACTCTCAGTTTTCCTCCCCTGCCTGTGTTTTTCCTCCTCATCCTCTCTCACTTTCTCTCTCCTCCCTCCCTCTGTGTGACTGTATTTGAAATCTGAAGCTACCTCTGACTCTCTGTACCTCTCACCACAGCCCACTTCTCTTCCTCTTTCCTTTCCTTGTTCCCTGCTTCCTCCCTCCATATCCCTTCCCATTATTTCAAAAAGCTTCAATTTTAGAAAAGGAGCAAGGACTTTGCTGGCACAAGTCAGACCAACAAATGTGGTCACTGTATGGTGGCTGGCTGAGTCCAGATTCAAGAAAGAAAGAAAAACATCATGGAAAAGAGAGAGGGCTGAATGGTGGCCCTTTCATTTTGAAGAAGGCAGGTGGAGCCTGTGGTTCACACTCATCCCTGGACACCAGTATCACTAGGCAGGTTTCTAGCTGGGCAATTCCTATTTGCTAATAAGCCCTAGCCAGCCCCCATCCCTTTCCACTGGGTGTGACGTGGCACTGCTGCTGCCACATCGCCCTGCTCAGTGACTCCTCCTGCTCAGCTCAGAAAGGATGAAAAACCATAAAATTCAGAACCATCTAATGTCAGTACTGCAGGGAATGTCAGAGGCCACTGGTTCCAGCCCCTCACATTACTGTTAAGAACACTGGGCCCCTAGGTCACTAAATGCCTGGGAGATCCATTATTAGAAAACCTAGTACCTGTTGCAAAAATCCACTGCCCTGGGAACACCACTACATTTTTACCTTCTGAACAGAAATCTACTATATAGGGTCCAGATGTATAAACAGAATGCATTTAAAATGCAGACAAAAAGGGGTTAAATGTACTTGGTGCATTTGAAATCTACTGCATGCTCCCCACAAGAGCAATTTGAGCAGGGAAGTCTGCTGAAGATGGGGCTGCAGCGGTGCAGGGCTCTAAGCTCTGAAGACCTTTTTAATATGGCTGTATTGTAATACTGCAGTGCCAAACCCCGCCAGTCATTCCAAAAAGAAAAAGAAAGCCTCGCTCCACAGCAGAACTTCCCAGCCTTGAAAACAGATCATCTCCCTTTTGCACCTACTTAACAACTGCATTATTTAAGGAGATCAGGGGAAATGAGCATCCTCAGAAGGTACAGCACACTAACCTCCTTCTGCAACTCCGTGATTCCTCGGCAAGAAACTAAAATGCATTCATTCGAACTCAGCCTCCCAAAGCAACAGTAATGCCACTGCCAGGCGATTTACAGGGGAGCCCCTCCAGGAGACACAGGGGAATGGGGTTCGCAAGCAAGGGACACACCTTTTCTGAGCTG
>PVKH010047706.1:0-10272 GCA_004027955.1 Chaetophractus vellerosus | reverse complement strand
ATGGCGGAAGATATATTTGAAGTGATAATGATTGAGAATTTTCCATAATTAGTGAAAGACAATAGACATAAATCCAAGAATCTCAGAGAATTACAAGCAAGAAAAATCCAAAGTACACACACATGCACACCCACACACAGATTCAGTAAAGTCAAGCTGCTAAGAAAAAACTATAGAGAACATCCAGAAAAAATTAGAGGCATTGCATTCAGAGGTTTAAAGACAAGAGTAACAGTGGACTTCTTGTCCAAAACTACGAGAGCCAGAAAACATAGGAGTGATATCTTTGAACAACTTACCCAAAATTTGATATCTGGGGGAAGCATCTTTCAAAAATGAAGGCAAAATAAAGACCTTTTCAAGTAAATAAAACCTGACTGGATTCCTTTCCAGTAGACTTGTACACTTTAGTGCTTTTAAAATCTTAAAGAAATTTCTTCAGACAGAAGGAATGTGATAAAAGATGGAAACACGGATTTACACAAAGATATGGAGAGTACCATAAATGGTAAAAAAAAAAAGATAAATATAAAAATATTTTTATATTGAATATCTTCCAAGGTAATTGTCAAAGGCAAAAATAGAAACAATAGAAGCAAAATGTATGACAACAATGGCACAAAGACTTGAAGAGGGGAAATGAAAGTCTACTGATGTAAGGTTTTTACACTATATGTGCAGTGGTATAATATTATTTAAAGGTGAACTTTTAAAGATGTGTATTTAAAACCCTACAGCAGGGCTGAAGTCTATTCTTCAGACCCCCGCCATTGGGAGAGCTTTCCAATCAACTTTCTGCCTGCAACACAGAAACAAAAACAAAAAAACCCTACAGCAAATGCTAATGAATGAAAGATGTGATATAACTAATAAGTTAAAAGTGCAACTAAAGTGTAGTAATAAAAAGTGCTCAATTAATTCAAAATGAGGCAGGAAAGGAAAAAGAGAACAAAACACAGATAGGATGAACAACTCCTTCTCACTTCATTTCACTGCATGAACTAGCAATTAAGAATACAACCTCTGGGAAAAGCAGGTGTAATACGGGGGCTTTTTCGGGACTTGGGAATTGTCCTGAGTGACACTGCAACAACAGATATAGGCCATTTTATATCATCCCTTAACACAGAGAACTGTGTGGGAGAGAGTGTGGTCTACAATGTGAACTATGGTCCATGCTTAACGGCAAAGCCCCAGGATGGGTTTATCAACTGCAATGACTGTGCCACACTAATGAAGGATGTTTAAGTGGGAGCATGTGGGAGGTGTGGGGAGTGGGGCATATGGGAATCCCTATAGTTTTTGTGTAACATTTATGTAATCTAAGTACAAAAAAAAATTATTATTAAAAAAAAAGAACACAACCTCTGAAGTCAGATATTCTGACTTGAACTCTTGTATCATGACTCTGCTGCTTACAAGTTGTGTGAACTTGGAAAGTTACCTAACTTCTCTGTGCCTGAGTTTCCTACTGTGGTGTCTGAAGCTGTATGTACCCCAGAAAAACACGTACTTAAATGTAATACACTCCTGTGGATGTGAACCCATTATACGTAGGATCTTTTGACGAGGCTACTTCAGTTAAGGTGTGATTCACTTCATTTGGGTTAATCCTCTTATGGAGTCCTTTATAAAAGGAATGGAGAGAGAGAGAGAGAGAGAACAGCACAGGAGCAAGAAGCTGAAAGTCATAAAACCCAGAAGACAAGGCAGAGACCAGCAGATGCTGCCATTTGCCTTGCCATATGGGAGAGAAGCCAAGGATTGCTGACAACCAGGCTTCTGGAAGAAAGCAGGAAGCATCACTGTGATGATGCCTTGATTTGGACATTTTATTGGCCTCAAAACTGTAAGCTAATAAATTCTCATTGTTTAAACTTGACCCATTTCATGGTATTTGCTTTAAGCAGCCTCGGAAATTAAAACAGGAGAGTAGGTGCTGCTACTGCAAATACCAAAAATGTGTAAATGGCTTTGGAATTGGCAGAGGCTGGAAGAATTATGAGGCGCCTGATAGAAAAGGCCTGGGTTGCTTTGAAGAAACTGTTGGTAGAAATATGGATGGTAAATGTACTTCTGATGAGGCCTTACACAGAAATGATGACGGTGCCATTGGAAACTCAACAAAAGGTGATCCTTGTTTTAACGTGGCACAGAACTTGGCAAAAGTGAGTTCTGATTTTGGACGGAAGGCATAATTTGAAAGCAAGGAGCTTGGACATTTAGCTAAAGAGATTTCCAGGGTAAGTGTGGAAAGTGTAGCCTGGTTTCTCCTTGCAGCTTTGGAAACCACCTTTCTGATAAGGGTTTAATATCCAGAATATATAAAGAAATCCTATAACTGAACAATAAAAATACAAACAACTCATTTAAAAAAAAGGGCAAAAGATTTGTACTGACATTTCTCTGAAGCACATGAAAATGTGCTCAACATCACCATTAGGGAAATGCAAATCAAAACGACAGTGAGATATCATTTCACATCCCCTTGAGTGGCTACTGTTAAAAAAAAAAGAAAACAGGAATCTAAAAGTGTTGGAGAGGATGTGGAAAAATAGTAACACTCATTCATTGCAGGTGGGAATGTCAAATCGTGCAGCCACTGTGGAAGGCAGTTTGGCAATTACTCAGACAGCTAATTATAGAATTACCATATGACCCAGCAATTCCACTCCTAGGTATATATCCAGAAGAATTGAAAGAAGGGTCTCAAATAGTTATTTGCAATCCAATGTTCATAGCAGCATTATTCACAATTGTCAAAAGATGGAAGCAACCCAAGAGTCCATTAACAGATGACTGGATAAACTAAAGGTGGTATATATATATATATATATATATATATATATATATCCATTCAACGGAATATTATGCAGCCACAAAAAGGAATGAAGCCTTGATGCATGCATCAACTTGGATGAACCTTAAGGACATTATGCTGAGTGAAATAAGTCAGAAACAAAAGGACAAATAGTGTATGATCTCACGGATATGAACTAATTATAATAAGCAAATAACCTAGAGTATATGTTACCAGGAGTAGATTGGGGTTAGAGAATGGGGAGTTGATGCTTAATTCATTCAGAATTTCTATTTAGGTTGATTCTCCCATTGAATAGGTTGTCTTTTCACTTTTGCAACAAAGTCTTCTGATGCACCGAAGTTTTTAATTTTGAGAAGTTTCCATTTATTTTTTTCTTTTGTAGCTTGTGCTTTGGGTGTAAAGCCTAAGAAATCCTTGTCTAACACAAAACCCCGAGGGTGCTTACCCACATTTTCTTCTAGGAGTTTTATAGTCCTGGTTTTTATATTTATATCTTTGGTCCATTTTGAGTTAATTTTTTGTATATGGTATGAGATAGGGGTCCTCTTTCATTCTTTTACATATGAGTATCCAATTATACCAGCACCATTTCTTGAAGAGACTCTTCTTTCCCAGTTGATTGGACTTGGTCTATTTCTGAATTCTCTGTTCGATTCCATTGGTCAATATGTCTATCTTTGTACCTCTACCATGCTGTTGTGACCACTGTAGCTTTGTAATATCCTTTAATGCCAGGAAGTGTCAGTCCTCTTTGTTCTTCTTTTTCAAGTTGTTTTTGGCTATTCAGGTCCCCTCACCCTTCCAAATAAATTTGATAATTGGCTTTTCCATTTCTGCAAGAAGGCATTTATGATTTTTTATCGAGATTGCATTGAATCTGTAAATCATTTTGGGTAGATTTGACATCTTAATCTTAATTAGTCTTATCAATCCATGAACACAAATATCCTTCCATTTATTTAGGCCTTCTTTGATTTCTTTTAGCCATGTTTTGTAGTTTTCTGTGTACAAGTCCATTACATCTTTGGTTAAATTTATTCCTAAATATTTGATTCTTTTAATTGCTATTGCAAATGGAGTTTTTTCTTGATTTCCTCATCAGATTGCTCAGTACTAGTGTATAGAAACATTACCGATTTTTGTGTGTTGATCTTGTATTCTGCCACTATGCTGAATTCCTTTATTAGTTCTAGTAGCTTTGTTGTAGATTTTTTGGGACTTTCTATATATAGGATCATGTCAACTGCAAATAGTGAACATTTTACTTCTTCCTTTCCAATTGGGATGCCTTTTATTTCTTTTTCTTGCCTAACTGCTCTGGCTGGAACTTCCAGTACAATGTTGAATAATAGTGGTGACAGTGGGCATCCTTGTCTTGTTCCAGGCCTTAGAGGGAAGGCCTATAACTGATGTCGATGAGACTTTGTATTTAGTATTGTTACTGAAATGACTTAAGGCCTTTGGGATATTGTGATGGAATGAATGTATTTTGCATACAGAAATAACATACATTTTTGGGGTCCAGAGAGTGGAGTGTGTTGTTTTGAAGCTGTAACTACCCCAGAAAAACATGTTTAAAGATCTAATCCATTTCTTTGGGTAGGTGGAATTTTTGATGAGGCTATTTCAGTTAAGTTGTGACCTACCTCATTCAGGATGGGTTTTAATTCTCTTACTGAAGTTCTTTATAAAAGGGAGAGAGAGAGAGAGAGAGAAAGAGAGAGAGAGAGAGAAAGAAATGAGCCACAGAAGCAAGAAGCTGAAAGTAATGAAACCCAGAAGACAAGGGAGAGACCAGCAGAAGCTGCATTTACCTTGCCATGTGAGAGACACATCCAGAATCTCTGGCAGCTGGGCTTTGGGAAGAAAGCATCACTTTGATGATATCTTGATTTTCTTGGCTTCAAAACTGTAAGCTAATAAATTCCCATTGTTTGAACCCAATCCATTTCATGGTATTTGTTTTAAGCAGCCTAGGACACTAAAACACTTACTATGTAAGATTGAGATAATGCCTACCTCTGTGATTTGTCATGATGATCAGGTGAGCTTATAAAGTGTCTGACACCTACAAACTACATAGGTTTTTGCTATTATAATTATTCCAAAGTGGATTTGAAATACCACTTCTGGTTTCAGGCATGCGGTGGAGAGTTCTAGAGCTCACCTTCTATGTGGGTTTCCTTTCTTTTGGGTACACAGGAAGATGATCCTTTCCTATCTCCTTGAAGCTATTTGAGGTCCCATGAATAACTTCTTGCTAACGGGTTGAGAACAGAAGGAACACATGATGTTTCTGGGCTAAAGCATTTGATTGGTAGTATCCGACCCACCTGGGCTCTCTTCACCTGCCACAGTGATCAGGGAGGAGGCCTTATGTTCTGATGGTGGAACCATAATTCAAAGCATGCTTGGATCTCTGAGTCTCCACACAGAAGACCCCTGCAGGTGTCCCCGGATGTGGGGATTTCTACTTCTAAGCAAGATGGAGTGACAGAGACCAGATTTAGCCTAATGCCGGAGGCAACCCTAAAGCATACAAAATATATGAAACAACGTTTTCCAAGACACTGGGCATTAGGCAACAAAAGATAGTGGCCATAGACAGATGGAAAATAAATGACATGAGACCTATGATTGCCCTGGTTTTATGCCTTGAGAGAGTTTCCAGGCTGTGGGAGAGGGAGGTGGAACCCAAGTGTAGCCCAGGGAACTCCCAGGAGTGAGGACATGGAACTGAGATTCCAAGAAGACCAAGGTGGCTGGGATTTGCAGTCCCAGAGAGGAGAGACCTGCACAGAGAGGGCACTTTGGAGAATACACAGAAGTCTCTTGCCTCAGTTGTGGGGAAAAATTATCCCTAGACTTAGAACTGCTCTGTTCCCACCTAAGAAATCTTAAGTGCAAGACTGAAACGGATCACACTGTTTCCGAGTAACTTTAATGCATCCCAGAACAGAGCTCAAGAATATTTACGGCAAAACAAAACTATCTAGCACCCAACAAGGTAAAATTCACAATGTCTGACAAAAACAAAAACAAAAACTGCAGTGGTTACATTAATATTAGACAGAGCATATTTCAGACAAAACAATATTACCAAAGACAAAGAAGGTCATATGATCAATTCATCATGAGGACATAAGAATCCCAAATGTTTATGCACCTAATAACAGCACTTCAAAACACATGAAACAAAACCTGATAGAACTGCAAGGAGTAATAGACAAATCCATAATTTCAGTGAGAGATTTCAATACTCCTTTCCCAATAATTGATAAAACAACTAGACAGAAAGTCATAAAGGTATAGAGGACTTGATCAACACCATCAACCAACTTGACTTAATTGACATTTATAGAACATACCACCCAGCAGCAGCAAGTCCCCATTCTTTGCAAATGAACATGTAAAGATGTTTTTGGGTTCTGGATCACAAAACAAGTCTCTCTTTTTTTGCTGAAATTCTGTACATTTTAAGCTTTAACGCCCTATCCCCTACCCCACCCTATCCCCTGCTAACCTATATTGTAGATTCTGATGCTGTAAGTTTGCTTATTCTAATTATTTCACATCAGTGAGATCATACAATATTTATCCTTTTGTGTCTGGCATATTTCACTCAACATGATGTCTTCACAGTTCATCCATGTTGTTGCCTGTATCAGAACATCATTCCTTTTAACAGCTGAATGACGTTCCATTGTGTGTATATGCCACATTTTACTTATCTATTCATTGGTAGATGGACACTTGGGTTGCTTTCATTTTTGGCATTGTGAATAATGCCCCTATTCACAATTGCCCTGGTGCACAAATATCTGTTTGAGTACCTGCTCTCAATTCTTTTAGGTATATACCTAGAAGTGGGACTACCAGGCTATATGGTAATTCTGCACTTTAACTTTCTGAGGAACTGTCAAACTGTCTTCCACAGCAACTGCATTATATCACATTTTAACCAGCAAGAAATGAGAGTTACTATTTCTTTAAATTCTCTTCAACACTTGCTATTTTCCATTTTTTAAACAATAGTAGCCATTCTAGTGGGTGTGAAATGGTATCTTATTGTGGTTTTGATTTGCATTTCCCTAATGGCTAATTACATTGAGCATCTTTTCATGTGCTTTTTGGCCATTTGTATATATTCTTTAAAGAAATGCTTATTCAAGTCTGTTGCCCATTTTTAAAAAATGGGTTGTTTGTCTTTTTGTTGTTGCAAAGTATGTTCTCTTGATCACAACAGAATTAAATGAGAAACCAGTAACAGAAAGATCTCTGAAAAATCTCCAAATATTTTGAAACTTAATAACATAACACACTTACAAATAATCCATGTGTCATTTAATAAATCTAAAGGGGAATAGGAAAGTACTTTGTTCTGAATGAAAATGAAAGCACAACCTATCAAAATTTCTGGAATGTCACTAAAGCTGTACTTGGGTGAAATTTATAGTACTAAACACCTACATTAGAAAAGAAGAACTGTCTCAAATCCATGACCTCAGCTTCCACCTTAAGAAATTAGAAACAGAAGAACAAATTAAATCCAAAGTAGGTAGCAGAAAGGAAATGATAAATATCAGAGAAGAAATCAATGAAGGAGAAAAGCAATAGAGAAAATCAACAACCCCAAAACCGGTTCTTTGAGAAGATCAATAAAATGCTAAACCTCTAAGTACACTGATTAGGGAAAAAAAAGAAAGATGACACAAATTACCAATATCTGGAACAAGAAAGATGCCATCTGAGATTCTACAGATATCAGAAGGTTAATAAGATAGTATTATAAACAACTTTATGCAATAAATTCAAACACGTAAGATAGAATTGACAAATTCTTTGAGTGATATAAACTACTAAAGTTCATTCAAGAAGAAATAGATCATCTGAATAGACTTACCTCTATTAAAGAAATTGAATTTGCAGTTATAAACTTTCCCATGACACAAGCTTTAGGCCCAGGTGGCTTTACTGATGAATTCAACCCTGGTTGTGCATGAGCATCTCCTGGGAGTGGGGATCTTAAAAGAATTTTTTTTTTAAATAACTAAGTCCATACTTTGTTTAGATTTCCTTAGTATTTACCCAGTATCCTTCCTCTGTCCTTCTCCCATCCCACCCAGGATCCACATTACATTCAGTAGTCATGTCTCCTTAGGATCCTCTTGGCTCTAACAGTGTCTTAGACTTTCCTTAATTGTGATGACCTTGACAGTTTTGAGGAGTACTGATCAGATATTTTGTACAATGCTCCTCATTTGGGATTTTCTGATGTTTTTCTCATAATTGGACTGGGTTATGGATTTGTGGGAGGGAGACCGTAGAGGTAAAGAACCATTCTCATCACATCATGTCAAGGGCACATGTGTTCACCAGGATTTGTCACTGTTGATGTTGACCTTGACCACATGGTTGAGGTAGTGTTTGCCAGGTTTCTCTGCTATAAAGTTACTCTTTTTGACCCCTCCCTAAACTGTACTCTTTATTAGGAAGTCACTACGTGCAGCCCACATTTTAGGAGTGGGAGTTAAGCTCCACCTTCTTGAGGATGAAGTATCTACATTAATTATTTGGAAATCTTCTATAGATTTGTCTTTTCTTTGCCTGCCTGCCTGCCTGCCTTCCTTCCTTCTTTCCTTCTTTCCTCCCTCCCATCCATCCATCCATCCATCCATCCACCCACCCATCCATCCATCCATCATTTATTCATATCAGTATGGACTCATGGATATTTATTTTATATTTTGGGTTATAATCCAAAACACCTTTATTTATGTTGTTGCTAAAATTGCTCCAACTTTCACTATTGGGAGCTCTTTCATTTGGTTTCTGTGTTCCTTTGACATGCCTATCATTTTTTCCCCCCAGTATTTCCTTACTTTCTGGCACTAAAAGAAGTGCTAGACTCCTCATGTAAATTTCCTGCCCCAGTCCTAGAATTGGCTATTTCTCCAAGGAGCCCTGGTTACTTTTATGGGATAATGGTATTAGAGACCAAAATTTGGGCTTTAGGTATCCTGGCTGCTACTGGGGTATCGTTGCTTCTAGGCCTTTTTTTTTTTTTTACTAGATGGAGCAAAAGGAATATTTGTGTGTATACTAACCCAAACATGTACACATATGTATAAATATTTCCATATGTAAACATTTGTATCTATATTACGCTAAACATGAGTTTGTACTGTTGTCTTCAACTCTAATCCATTGCCACATGGATCATTTTATCCTTCAACAGAAAGAAACCTGCTCCCACCCTCTGCCATCCATGTACTTAATTATTCAATCTCCATATACATATATAATAATTTCATAATTGTTAACCCATACCCTGTGGGAAACAACTTTATCCACCAGAGTACAGTGCTAATGTAATGCTCTTTTGCCTTTATTCTTATAGACTCCATTTATTTCTAAAATTATATAGATTGGCACCTCTTATCTGCAACCCCTTCAGTGAGGTTGTTTCATTCATTTGTAATTCAGTTATATTCTTTTGTTACAGTCTGCATTCTATCTTGGGATCCCCCTACCTCCTGAATGAGTTTTTTAAAAAATATGCATGTGTTAAGGTTCATTCTGTCTACTGTAAAATTCTAAGGGCTGTGAAAAATGTACAGTATCATTTGTCCAACATTATAGTATTACATATAATAATTTTAACTCTCTAAAAAATTGTCCTGTGCTCCACCTATTCAACTGTCCATTTCTCAAATTCCTAGCAACCACCAATTTACTATCTTCATAACTTTGCCTTTCCTGTGTGTCATGTGAAACGAACTTCTTTCCCTTAGCAATATGCATTTAAGATTAATCCCATGTCTTTGGTTTTTTTTTTGTTGTTGTTGTTACATATCCCTCCCCTTTTCTGCTTGCTCTTGCTGTGTGTTCATTTTTTGTGTCCTCTCCCCCTGCTGCGGCGACACGCCAAGTCAGCTCACTGAGCAGGTGGCTTGCCCCGCTTGTGGGCAGGTCTGCTTCTGTTCCCGGGTGGCTTTTTTTTTGCACCGTTCGCAGGCGGCTTTTGCTCCGTTTGCAGGCGGCTCACCCTGCCAATGGTGGCTTTTCGCCCTGCCTGTGTCGGCTCTGCCCTGCCACAGCAGTTTTGCCTTCTCAGGCTGTCTGCCCGCTCAGAGAGGTCCCCGGGAACTGAATCGGGGCTTCCCATGTGGTGTACCGGCGCCCTATCCACTGGGCTACAGCCGGCCCCTAATCCCATGTCTTTGAATGGCTGGATAGTGCATTCCTTTTCATCACTGAAGCATATTCCATTGTATAGATAGTTTACATTTCCATCCACCTATTGAAGGACATCTTGGTTGCTTTCAGTTCTTGGTGATTGTGAATAAAGCCACGATAAATATTCAAATGCAATTGTTTGTGTGGACATAAGTTTTCAAATCAGTTAGGTAAATATCTGGGAATGCGATTGCTGGATTGAATCGTAA
>PVKH010047705.1:0-10273 GCA_004027955.1 Chaetophractus vellerosus | reverse complement strand
GTAGACATTAAAGTTTAAGACACCAGTTCAGAATGATGTCAAGATCAAAGGTGCTGCTATTATGAAAGTGGATAAAGTTCAGAGAAGGTCAAAAGAGTTTGAATACAGAAGGTTAAGAAGTTTTGGTGCTAAGGTTTCAGATAGATCAACCATGTGGATGTTTTTTACCCCAGACAACCCACACGAGAATATGGAGAAAGTCTGTAAGACAGATATCAAAGTCCTCAGGGATTTGGGGGCGGGGTGAGTGAGATATGGCAATGATGGTAATGATGGCAATGATGAAGATGAGTAGAGAGTGAGAGTGGTATTGCTTAGAGGAATATGTAAGCTGCGAGAGCAGCCAGATAGGAAAAATAGTGCTTTGTTGGACAGTCACGCTAATCCCTGACTATACGCCTCATGACTTTTCTTACATGGTAGAACAAAAGTGCATGTTGTTAAGCCACTTTTAATTGATTTGAAGTTTCCAATCCTTGCAGGCAAACACAATTCTGATTGAAATCATGGATATCTTTTGGTTTATCTAGGTTAAGTGTAATCTCCCTAAAAATATCAATTTTCAGGTTTACCTGTACAAATTTTCATCAAGTGTCTAATGTACAAATGTGTTTCTTTTGCAAAATCTTTTGGGAATTCTTTCTCTCTTCCTGGTAGGAAAGTATGCTGTGCAACTCTTTACTCCAGTAGTTTTCTCCCTTGTGTTAGAGGCAAAGTTAAAATCATATGCTTTTAGAAATTATTTGTAGCAAAATTATAATTACAGACTGTACAACAAAATCCTACTCAAATTTAAGCCCCAGGAAGTTAGTTAAAAAGATGTAAACAATACAATAAAGAAAAAAAAAAGTAAAAAAGAGAGAAAAGAAAAGATGGAAAAAAGAGAAAAAGGAATGGGAAGGAAAGAAAAAGAAGAGGAGGAAAATTCTAAGAGTATTCTATGCCTGATGTTGATGCTCAAACTTACTCCTCTGGTGTTGGATTTCCTCATTTTAAGTCTTTAACTTACTCCTGGTTTAGCAAAACCTTCTCATTTTTCTGCTTAGCTTGTGTATAATTACTTTCTCAAACACATTAAACAAGGGAATATATTAATCCTCTTGATATATCTGTGAATCATGTAAATATTCTCCCCCTCACTTTCATAAACTCTGCCGGACGACTTTTTTAGGGGAACTGTAATGGTCACTAGTAGAGCCCAGGCTGGGATCTGAATTATCCAAATGTCTTGGTTACCTGTTGTTGTTGCAGAACACCTACTCTAAAACTTAGATACTTGAAACAACAATTATTTTATGATTTCTTATGATTCTGTGGGTCAAGAATTGGACAGGGCGCTGCAGGTGTGATGTCTCTGCTCTACATGGTATCTATTGTAGCCATAACATCCTAGATGGCTTTTCACTCACATGTCTGCTGCTTCAGTCAGGATGGCGCAAATGCTTTGCCAGAAGGGGCTGGCTGGAGCAATTCAAGTGGACTCATATGTTAGGCCCTCAGTTCGGCTGTCACCTAATTTCACCAGTTCTCTTCCATGTAATCTCAGCAAGGAAGCTGGATTTCCTGCATGACAGTGTAGCACCCAAAGACCACAAAAGGTATCTTTAAGGCAACCTATCACTTCTAACACATTCTTTTGGTTTTACCAAGTGATAGGCCCAGTCCACATGTAAGAGCTGGGGACTACACAAGTGTGTGAATAAGGTGAGGTGTGTTTCATTTGGGGCCAGTGCTGAGATTGCCAGATAAAATAAAAGACACCCAAGTGAATTTGAACTTCAGATAAACAGCAAATAATTTTTTAAATATAAAGATGTTCCATGCACTATGTTGGACATACTTATATTTTTGAAATTTTGCCATAATCTAAAATTTAAATTTAATTGGGTAATGTCCACTTTTATTTGATAAATCTTGCAGCCATTGGGAACACCAATGTAATATATTATAATTGAATATAGACTAATATTCTCTTTAGACTCTATAACCACATCAGTAATACATAATTTAGTGAACCCTCTTTCCAGTCCTACGTGTATTTTCTAGTTCATACAGTATATATTTATGTTCTCAGCTACATCTCCGATTTGAACAAAAGTGATCATAGCTGTCAGATAAATTAATGAAATGGGTTTGAGTTTCTGAGAAGAAAATTGTTGCATTCATAAAACTATAAAGAGACCAAAAATAAAATGATTTAATAAAGCTGCTGTTCCTGGCTTCTTCCAAAAAGGTTTCTTAAGTCCACAAGCTATTTTCTGGAAGTTTTTATATGGGTTTTATGGAGCGTTACAAGACAGCAGTCTTTTGTCACTGTTGCTATGCCATTTAAACTGAGTACCATTATGTAGGAAAGTAGTCGCATCTTAACTGCTTGTGGCATCTCAGAATCCCTTTAATACATTTATATAATGAATTTAGTGCCTTTGGTGCTATTCTACAGGAAGAAATGATAATCCTGATAGTTTATTTTAGATTAAATATCCAATAAATCCTGTCTTCAAAAGTTTTCAGAAGAGAATAATTATTCTGTTAGTCATTTGATCTATCCCACACTTTAAATCACCAAAAATCACTAGAAATACCCCTCACTAGGAGCCCCTTCATGTGCTGTCACAAGGGCAAGTGCCTTAAAAATTATATGGGGGTTGCAAATAATTTGCTTACAATGACATTAATCAATTATCTGGTGAATTTTTAGTTGAGATAATTGATACCCATTGAATTAACACTTATTTTTCTAACATTTCTCAATCACCCACCAAACTTGACACCTATTTTATAACCAAAATTTCAAAAGGAGAAAAAGTGTTAGATAAAATGAATTAAGGGGGTGGTTGAGCCAACCTAAAGCCTTTTCTGGGACATAAATATTCTCCTTAAATCCTCTGTCCTTTCCACATCGTCCATCCTTCTGCAATAAATTGGATCTAGGTTTGCTATTTCAGAATACCTGTGCAATTGTACCCACTGTTAAACATGGAGTTTCCCCACCACTCAGAGGATTTAGAAGTAAGAACAGATTGCTGTAAAATATTTGTCTGATTCTTGAGAAAGTTTTTCAAAATTTTCTCAGCTTGTTAATGACATGATCTCCCATATATATATTAATCAAAACATTTTAGGTGGTACAGATGTAAGAGATTATAGAATTTTTCATAGCAATAGTTTCTTGAAGATTATCTGACCCATCACATGATTTTACTAACAAGACAAATGCAGCTCAAAGAAATTCAGTGATTTGCACCAAATCTTGGCAACAGTGCAGCCAGAATGGAGTGTTTCTTAGCTCCAACAAAGTGCTCTTTTCACTAGAGCATATCTTGCTATCACTACTATAGCACCTTAAAATGAATGACTCCTAAAAGACATTTTTTTGGTTTAATATCTAAATCTCTGAATATCTACATTCAAAGTTAGTGTGTGAGGAAGTAGATGTGGTTCAAGTGGTTGGGCTCCCGTTTACCATATGGGAGGCCCTGGGTTTGATTCCCGGGTCCTCCTGGTGAAGGCAAGCCAGCCTGTGTGGCCTGGTGGGCTGACGGCCCACTGCATGGACTGGTGCAGCAAGATGACACAACAAAGGGAGACAAGCAAACACAGAAAAACACACAGCAAATGCACACAGCAAGTACAAGCAGCAAGGGGGGAGGGATAAATAAATAAATAAAATAAATCTTAAAAAAAAAGAAGTTGGGCTGGCTCGATAGCCCAGTGGATAGGGCACCGGCATACCACATGGGAGGCCCCGGGTTCGATTCCCGGGGACCTCTCCTAGCGGGCAGACCGCCTTGAGAATGGCAAGCCGCCATGGGCGGGCCAGAGCCACTGTGGGCAGGGCAAGAAGCTGCCATGGACAGGGCAAGAGCTGCCACGGGCAGGGCAGGTCGCCCACGGATGGAGCGCAGCCAGCCACCCGCGAACTGAAAGCCGGCCGTGAACGGACGCAGAGACTGCCCACAAGCAGGGAAATGCCACGCCTGCGCAATGACCACTCTCGGCGCGTCGCCGCAGCGGGGGGAAGGAGAGATATGTAATAAAATAAATAAATCTTAAAAAAAAAAAAAAGAAGTTAATGTCTGAGAAACAGTACTGAAACACTTTTTTTTTTGTTACATATTCCCCATCCCCCCTTTCTGCTTGCTCTTGCTGTGTTCAGTTCTCTGTGTTCTTCTGTGTCTTCTCTGTCTCCCCCCACTGCAGCGATGCGCCGAGCCAGGTCACCATGCAAGCTCGGCTCTGCCCCACTCGTGGGCAGGTCTGCTTCCGTTCCCCGGGTGGCTTTTTGCTCTGTTCGCAGGTGGCTTTTTTTTTTTTTTTTTGCTCCATTTGCAGGCTGCTCGCCCTGCCCATGGTGGTTTTGCCCTGCCCACGGCAGCTCTGCCCCGCCCACGGCGGCTTTGCCTTCTCAGGAGGTCTGCCCTCTTGGAGAGGTCCCCGGGAACCGGACCCGGGGCCTCCCATGTGGTATACTGGTGCCCTATCCACTGGGCTATACAGCCAGTCCCTGAAACACTTTTTCTATCAACCATTTTCTATCCCTTGAAAGTACTTTAACACATGGCTGTGGTTTGAAGTTTGTTGCTTTAGGTAACATTTTTAATGAAGTTTTAATTTGAGAATATGAGCATTAAATTTTGTTTTTCCACAATGGTATTTTTTATCATATACATGTGTCAGTTTTTATTTAACCAGTCTCCTATTGGTGACTGTTTAAGTTGCTTCCAATCTTTTGCTAGTTACATACATTGCATAACATCTTTAAAAGGTGGAAGTATATCTATAGATAAATTCCTAGAAGGGGTCTTACTCTAATTTAATTAATTTAAACTGCTTATCTTACTTTTGGCATATTATAAGCAATCAATAACTCCCTAAGTTGTGATGGTGATGATGATGATGAAATGCCAGTTTATCTACTTAAAAGTGAAATGATCAATTGTTTTCATTTTATCTCTCTGGATCGATGATTAACATTTCAACTCATTTCTCATTTGAATCACTATCTTCATTTGTTTCCAGTTGTACAAGTTGTGCAAACAATTTTACATGTAAATAGAACTGTGAATTTTCAGAGATGATAAGTTGTGTAAAAATGGCCATTAGTTTCTGTACAAGGATACATGCTAATTTCATAACTGATTTCAGATAGAGGCTCATTCAGTTCCCAGTTCAAATTAAGTGACATAGCAGTTAAAATCAAGAGCTTCCAAGAATACCATTTAGAGCAAATATGGAAACATCCCCTTATTTAAAACCTGGAATACGAATGAACTCCAACAGAACAGGTCTCATAGGCTGAAACTGTGAGGATATTTGCAATAGCAGCAGATCCACTTTTCATTTTCTAGATTCTCAATGACTTAACCAAGAATGTGGTGCAGTTATGTGCTTAGTTGAAGCTATTTAAAATAAAGCTTTGGATTAACTGGGGATTTCAGTTAACTGTTTTATCCTTAATCCTTTAATTAAAAATCTATTCTGATCTTGCTGATAAGCATATCTGCCAAGCATTGTACAAAATGAGGAATACAATAAAAAAGGACAAGCAAGCATATTTTGGCATATTTTAGGAATTTTAAGCAAGTAGTCTTCAACAATAGTTACCTCAAAGAACAAACTCTCATCCATTCAATATAAAAAGTATTTGCTTTTGAAAGGAAAGAAGCCTGGTTTCTTCATGTGCTTTTTAATTATATGCCTCTTGCTTAATTAATGAAAAGGAAATATTAGTAGGAGTAATTTTGAACTGTAGCCCAGCTCAAATATGCTCTAAAGCACTGTTTTCTTGAGAGTATTTCATAGAATATAAATCTGAAGATATTTATGTAAGAAAAGTTCTGTGGTTAAATGTGTTTGGGAAACTGCATATCCTGTTTTAATTTTAGAAATTCTCAGTACACGTTAGCATTGTGAGACTCTAAGAAGCCCTTCAGAAAGAAGAGTTAAATTGATTGATCTCCTAAAGCATTCATTCTCAAACTTCAGCTAGCACTAGAATCATCTGCAGGATTTGATACAACACAAACTACTGGTCTCCACTCTCAGAGTTTCATTATATCTGGGATGGAGTCCAGGAAATCTCACTTCTAAGACTTTCCCAAATGATACTCAAGCTGCTGGTATGGGGACTGTGATGGCTAGGCTAATGTGTTAACTCAGCCAGGTAATGGTGCCCAGTTGTTTGGTCAAGCAAGCACTGGGATAATTTTAATCCAAGGGCATTTCATGGGCTTTAATCATCAGCGAGTTGATTGCATAGATGGCTGGTTACATCTACAATCAACTGAGGAGCTTGCCATCAGCAATGAATGATGTCTTATTCAATCAGCTGAATGCCATAAAGGGGGAAGTGATTTCAGCATTCAGAGAGAGAATTCCCATCTCTACTTCAGATAGCCAGCATCTTCTGGGAAACTCTTCAAGGACCTTCTGATGAAGAAACCCCTGGTTTGTGGGCTGCCCCACAGAATTTGGACTTGTGCATCCCCTTGGTCATGTAAAACAATTTTATAAAATCTCATACTATTTACAGATATGTCCTATTGGTTCTGTTTCCCTAAAAAACCCTGACTAATATAGGAACCATACTTCACAGACTACCAACTACAGGCCACCCTCCCAGAAACATACTGGACTCCTAGGAGTTCCATAGAAACAGGTACCAGTTGGCTGGCTAAAGGAAGGCAGCCTGGTGATGGATATGTAGAACAACAGAGGCTCCTGGTCCTCTATGCCAGCAGTTGCTATGTGGAAAATTAGACCTCATTATTTCCATCATTCTGGGGGAAGGTCTTTTCCCCAGTAATAAATACTGGGTGGCAGAACAGGGATAGCATTAAGGTTTCTATCTTGTCATATAGCCAGAGCTTCAAGGCTCAGGCCACATACGCTGATACACTAAGAGAAGGACAACTTGTTTTCCAACCAATGAATTCTGAGATGGAAAAACATGGTTAGAGGCTAAATTTTATTTACTTCACACTTCTGCTGGATGCCAAGCCTTGATCAAGCTTCATAGTCATAGGCTAAAGTGTCACTCTCAGTCTGACATCCGGTCCTGCTAAATGATGTATCTAACAGTATCCCAGTGCTGTTTTATGGAAATACTTGTAAACACTTGTGGGTGTCTACCCACAACCAACAAATGGATGAGTATTATCAATTACAACATAAAAGAGAATATTAAGAGATAATCCAGATCATCCATAAGGATGTGTTTCACAAAGCCAATATGTCTTACATGCAAGTTTTGACAAAGAAGATAAAGTTCTAAACCTTCAAGTGTCACTCCTGCCCTTTCTTTCCTATTTATTATGACTATCATCCACCAGCTATAAGCTGAGCCCCTGTGTATTGAAATGGTACAATTTGCTCAAGGGATAGGGCATAGTGTCCAACCGTCAAATTACAAGAGTAGACTCAGATGAAGGGTGAATTTGGCTGATGGCTTGCAAGAAGGGCTCCCAGAAATGGAATTGCCCTTTGTGTTAAATGTCATAGAACTGTCTACCAAAAATTGTCAACCTTACTGTAAGATAATTTAATAGACAGATTAGGACAGTTTTACTTCTTCTTTTCTAATTATGCATTTTTTCTTGTCTTATTACAGTGGCTAGCTCCAGTTCAATGTTGAATAGAAGTGGTGAAACTGGACATTCTTGTTTTTTTTCTTGATTGTAGGAAGAAGCAATTTAATTTTTCACACTAAGTTTAGTGTTAGCTTTAAGTTTTATGTAGCGTTCATTTACAAGTTTGAGAATGTTCCCTGTGATTCTTAATATGCTAACAATTTTTATCATGCATTGGTGTTGTACTTTGTCAAACATTTCTCTGCACCTATTGAAATTATCATATGGTTTTCTCCTTTATGCTGTTTACTTGGTGAAGTATATTTATTGATTTTCAAATATTTGCACTCCTAGAATGAACTCCACTGGGTTAAGATGTTATTATCCCAGTTACATATTGTTGGGTTTGACATACTAATATTTTGTTATACTCATATTTATTAAGTAATATTTTGTCTATGTTAATGAAGGATATCTATTTGTATTTTTTGAAATCTTATGGCTTTACTGAGGTAAACTTTACATTTAGTGAAATGCACAGAACTAATGACTAGATTAAATGAGTTTTGGTATATGATTGTACCCATATAACCTACACTCCGATCAAAATATGGAACAATTTCATCAACCCACGGAAATTCCTTCTACCCCTACACAGTCAATCTCTACAGACAAACACTATTATAATTGATCTCTATTATGATAGACTTTTTTCCTTACTGTTCTTGAGCTTCATATAATGGAATCATGTAGTACTTTATTCTTATGTACATGATTTCTTTATCACAATATCAGGTTTTTAGATTTATCCACATTGTTTCATATGTCACCAGTTCATTCATTTGTATTGATGGAAAGTAGCACATTGAAGGAATATGCCCCAACGTTGTTTTTCAACATTTGTGATGTTTATAGTTTGGCACTATTATAAATAAAGATGATTCAAACATTCTTGTGAAATTCTTTCATTTATTTGAGTAAAAAGCTTAGGAGTGGAATTTCTGTGTCATAGGATAGGCTTATGTTTAACTCCATAAGAACATATCACATGGACTAAAGGAGATGAATGCCACAGAATAAAATTAAAAGAATCTAATGAAATTCACTCATCATCTGAAAAAAAAACTGTGCATCTAGCAGGGGTTGGCAAAGTATAGCCCGTGGACAACTCTGGTATCCCACCAAATTTTGTGTGGCCTATGAAGTAAGAGTAACTCTTTACCTATTAAAATATAAAATGTAAAAAGACTATTAGCCTTTTTGTCAAAAATAGTTGCTTGATTTTGCCTCTTGGCCCCCAAAGCCTTAATTATTCACGATTTGATCCTTGGAGAAAACTTTGCTGACTCTTGGACATAGTAGCAGCAGAAGATACAATTGAGGGCTTAATGAATGTTCAAAGAATGATAGTATAGATTGGCCATGATACAACATACAATTTTGAAACACAGGAAAAAAGCTATCAGAAATCAGATATATTGATCCTTAGATATGGCAATGAAAAAAAAAGGCATCCAAAGTTTCTGTTGAATACATAATAGATGGAAGCATTCTAAAAGACAACTTTGATGGCTTATCATCACCAAGTATACAGGAATTATTAAATGTTACAGAAAATTAGACATTATAGAAAATGATAAAGAAATAAATGATTGGAAAAGGGGGAGTGAAATATGAAGACTACATCCAATTAAAATACTATACCCAGGGCAACCATGGCAGGAGAATAAAGAAATATTTAAGCAAGTAATGATGAGAATGACAATGATGATGATAAACATGGGGTAATACAGAAAAAAACTAAAAAATCATTATTTAAAATGGAAAACCATTCACGCCATAAGGATAGAGAAGGCCTGAGGTTGTGGTCATGCCAGGGAACAATTGCAACTCTACAATTATATACACTGTATATGAACATGAAGTATTTTAAACAAACTTTGAGATGTATAGGATCAATACAAAATATTGAGTAATCATAATTATAGGCTAATTTAGTCATTGAGAAAAATCTTATAAAGAGAGAAATGTTGGGAGTATTTATAAGAAAAAGGAGAATTCCCTGATTTTATTAGATTGACCCAAAGTTATATTAACAGCCCAGTAATAGTAAATATCTTGTTTAGGTAAAGTTATAGTAATTTTTAACAAAGAAGGACTTACTATAATACTCTATATAGATGATATCATGATCAAGAGAAAAAAATAACACTTGCAAAGTAGAAAGTGGCCATTAGCACAAGAAAAATACAATAGGAACAAACCTCAATACAATTCTTAGGAATAATTTGTTCATTCAGTGGAAAAAATACACTCATTCATTAAGAAGAAAATAATGAAATAACCAGCCCCAAAGATAAAAAGGAACTGTGAAATTGTTTGGTCTATTTGTTGTTGTAAAAAAGGATTCTCACATATATTATATGAGGTAAGAAAATTCCAAGGTTTTAAATTAACAGATATGGATGAAAGAACATTACAGAAAGTCAGTGAGATGATACAATTTTCTATTCCTTCAATCCCTATACCTAAGGCTGTTTACTTTATTTATTTTTTTAAGATTTATTTATTTTATTACATATCTCCCCTTCCCCCCGCTGTGGCGACGCGCCGAGAGTGGTCACTGCGCAGGCGCGGCTTTCCCCGCTTGTGGGCCGTCTCTGCGTCCATTCATGGCTGGCTTTCAGTTCGCGGGTGGCCTG
>PVKH010047704.1:0-10259 GCA_004027955.1 Chaetophractus vellerosus | reverse complement strand
AAATATATACATAAAGAAATGAGATAGGGGAACTGGCTGTGGCTCAATTGGTAGGGCTCTGGTTTACCACATGGGAAGCCCCAGGTTCAGCTCCCAGGGCCTCCTGGCGAAGGCAAGCCACCACGCGGTGAGCTGATGCAGCAGGGGGAGATAAGCAGACACGGAAAAACACAAAGCAAAAATGAACACAGCGAGCACAAGCAGCAAGGGGTGGGGGGATATATAAATAAATAAAAATAAATCTTAAAAAAAAAAAAGAAATGAGATAGGACTCAAAATGGTATACTACAAAAAATAAATAGGAAAGCAGGCATTAATAGAAGAATGAAGGGACTAAAAAAAGTATAAAACTTACAAAGACCAAATAGCAAAGTAGCAGGAGAAAACTCTACATTATCAGTAATTACTTTAAAGGTAAATGAATTAAGCTCTCCAGTCAAAAGGCAGAGATTGGCAGAATGAATTAAAAAGCATGACCCAACTATATGCTGTTTACAAGATACTCACCTTAAATTCAAAGACTCAAGTAGGTTGAAAGCGAAAAGATGGAAAAAATATACCAGGCACGTAGTAACCAAAAGAGAGCTAGTGTAGCTATACTAATATCAGACAAAATAGATTTTAAGTCAAACACTATTATGAGGGATAAGGAAAGTCACTACATACTGACAAAAAGGTCAATTTAAAAAAGACATAACAATTATAAATATACATGCACCTAATGATAGAGCCCCAAACTATATGAAGGAAATATTGACTGGTTTGAAGAGAGAAATAGATGGTTCTATATTAATAGTAGGAGATATAAACACTACTTTCAATAATGGATAGGACATTTAGACAGAAGAGTAATAAGGAAGTACGCACTTTAACAATACTCTAAACCAGCTAGACCTGAAAAACATATACAGAACACTTCAACAGTAGCAGAATATACACTCTTCTCTAGTACACATGGATCATTCTCCAGGATAGACCATATGTTAGGTCACAAAATAAGTCTCAATAAAAAAAAAAAAATTTTGAAATCATACAATGTATCTTCTCTGACCACAGTGGAATGAAGCTAGAAACTGAAACAGAGGGAGATTTGGAAAATTCACAAATATGTGGAAATTAAACAACACACTCTTATTTATTTTTTATTTTATTGAAACACATTCATAAACCATATAATCCATCTAAAGTGTGAAATCAATGGCTTGGTTTAATCACACTCTGAAACAACCAATGCATCAAAGAAGTAATCACAAGGAAAATTAAATAACTTGAGGTGAATGAAAATGAAAACAAAACATATAAAAACTTATGGGATACAGGAAAGGCAGTGCTGAGAGGGAAATTTATAGCTCTGAATACTTACATTAAAAAAGAAGAAAGATCTTAAATCAGAGACCTAATCTCACAACTGGAGGATCTAGAAAAAGAGGAGCAAATTAAACCCAAAGCATTTGATAAGAAGGAAAAAAGAAAGATTAGACTGGAGATAAAGGAATTCGAGGATTAAAAAATAGAGAGAATCAATGAAACCAAAAGTTGGCTTTTTAAAAAGATCAATAAAATTGACAAACCTTTAGCTAGACTGACAAAGGAAAAAAGAAAGAGTATGCAAATAAGTCTAAAATGAAAAGGGAACTTTACTTCCATCCCCATAGAAATAAAAAGGTTTATAATAGGATATTATCAACAAATGTGTTTTAGTTTCATTGGCTGCTCAAGCAAATACCATGCAATGGGTTAAACAATGGGAATTTATTAGATTATGGCTTTGAGGCTGGGAAAAAGTCCAAATCAAGCCATCACCAAGGCAATGCTTTCTGTGTCTGGCTGCCGGTCATCCTTGGTTCGGGGCTCCTCTGTCAAGGCAATACATATGATGGTTTCTCCTGGCCTTTCCTTTCTCTTCCAGGTTCTGTTGACCTTCAGTTTCTTGCTTTCCATGACTTTCTCTTTCTGTATCTGAATTTCATTCTACTTATATAGGACTCCAGTAATAGGATTAAGATCTATACTGTTTGAATTGGGCCACAGCTTAACTAAAGTAAAATCATCATAAGTTCCTACTTGCAATGAGTTCACACCCAGAGGAATGGATTAAGTTTAAGAACATGTTTTACTGGGGTACACAGCTCCAAATCACCGTAAACTATACACCAACAAATTAGATAACCTAGATGAAATGGACACATTCCTAAAAACACACAAACTACCTATACTGACCCAAGATTAAGTAGAAGATCTCAACAGAATAATAACAAGTAAAATGATTGGCTCAGTAATCAAAAACTTCCCTATAAAAAAGAGCCCAGGACCAGATGGCTTTACTGGTGAATTATACTGAATAGTCCAAGAAGAATTAACACCACTCCAACTCCAACTCTCCCCCAAAACTGAAGAGGAATGGAACACTCCCTAAGTCATTCTATGAAGCCAACATCACCCTCACTCCAAAGCCAGATAATGATATCACAAGTAAAGAAAATTACAGACCAATATCCCTTGAATATAGATGCAGAAATTCTCAAGAAAATACTAGTAAACCCAACCCAACAGCCTATCAAAAGAATTATACACCACAATCAAGTGGGATTTATTTCAGTTATGCAATAGTGGTTCAGCATAAGAAAATTAATTAATGTAATACATATTAATAGATCAAAATGATTATCAAAATGTGGTATATACATACAATGGAATATTATTCGGCCATAAAAAGGAATGAAATTCTGATTTAGGAGACAACAGAGACAAACCTTGAAGACATCATGATGAGTGAAATGTCAGACACAAAAGAAGAAATATTGTATGATCTCACTGGTAAAAATAATTAAAATAAGCAAATTCATAGAGTCAGAAACTAGAATATACATCACCAGGGGCCAGGATGGGGTAGGGAATGGGAATTAATGCTTAATTGGTACAGACTTTCTGTTTGGAGTGATGGCAAAGTTTTGGTAATGGATGGTGGTGGTGCTAGCATAAAAATGTGAATGCAATTGACACCATTAGATTATATATTTGAATGTATCTACTTAAGTAGAATAAGAATTAGGGAAGTGGATGTGGCTCAAGCGATTAAGCTACCACCCACCACATAGAAGGTCCCAGGTTTGGTTCCCAGTGCTTCCTAAAGAAGATGAGCAAGACAGCGAGCTGGTGCGGCAGGCTGGTGCAGCAAGCTGACACAACAAGATGACGTAACAAGAGAAAACATAATGAGAGACACAACAAAGCAGGGAGCGGAGGTGGCTCAAGAGATTAGGTGCCTCCTTCCCACATGGGACGTCCCGGGTTTGGTTACTGGTGCCTCCTAAAAAAGAAGACCAGCACATAACAAACAGACACAGCAAATGCAAACAATGAGGTGGAGAAATAAATAAATCTTAAAAAAAAAAACCACCTAAACTCCATGGGACTGTACAACACAGTGAACCCTAATGTAAACTATGGACTATAGTTAATAGAATAAATGTAATATTGCTTCATCAATTGTAACAAAGATACTACATTAATGCAAAGTGTTAATAATAGGGAAAACTGGAGGTATGAAGGGGGTATATGGGAACTGTATTTTCTGCTTGATTTTTCTGTAAATCTACAACTTCTCTAATTAAAAAAAGATTGATTTCAATGACTAGCAGAAGGATGACTAGATACGTGATTAAGTATAGTAAAATGTGGGTATACAGCTCTTCACTGTACAATTTTTTCAACTTTATTGTCTGTCTGGAAATTTGCATAGTACAATATTGAAAAAACTTTAATTGATGTATTTAAAGGTGAAAATTCTAAACATCAGGTCATAAAACAGTTTGGATATACATAATATATAAATTCCACCCACAGTTTAATGCATAAAGAAAACAGGTTGCATCACTTGCTGAATAAGATAAATGTGAAATTTGTGTTTTATGAATGTTAACAGAGAATGATTTAAAATAAACCTTATCAAGATTGAAAAAAAGGATAGCTACAGGGTCTTTTCTCTGTTCTCATTTTCTTTGACCTTGTTCTTAAATTTGACACAACTCCTACCACCATGGAATTCAACACCCTTGCAGACTAGTCCCAACTAACCTGTCCATGAAACCCTAGTGCACTTAAGCTGAGTCAATCACTTATTGCTCCCTCCTCAGAATATGCATGACCCTGCCTTGTGGCCTTCTCTCAAGCCAGTCCTCCTGTTAACATTTGACCCATCGTAAATGGCATGCTCAAATCTCACCTACTGCACCAAGTGTTCCCTGGTTCCCCAGCCAGAGTGCCTTGTCCAACAGCCATGTCTTACTTATTTATAGCAATTATTTACAGCAGTATCTAATGTACCTTCAGATCCTCAATACTACCTTTATACAGTAGGAGTGAATCAGGTATTGGGTGATGAACAAATAAAGGACAGGAACCCATGTTATAGTCAGCTTGTTCATTCTTGTAACAAATATTTATTAAATACCTACTATTTGTCTGGCATTGTTCTTTTCCACCCTCCCCCCAGCATAAAAAAATAGCACCTACAATACCTACCTGGGATTCCACTAACAGGTTGGCAAATTATTCTAAATCATTTGTGAAATACAGTTATTACTGGAATTCATGGCCCTTCAGAAAAGAAAAGAAAAGAAAAAAAAGTGGTGGTGGTGGTGCAAAGAAAAGCAGCCTGCATCCTCACTAAACCACCATTCACTAAAAGCTGTTCTGACAAACTATCTTCTTCAGGTTTCCTTAATTGTCAACAACCTAAGATAAAGATCTATTTTCTTCAGTCAATAGATAAAAGGGCTGTAATGGTAACTGCCTTTCTTCCAGGCTAATGAAACCATGGGGGAGCACCACAGCCTTGGAAGCTGATTCCCCTTGTTTCCCAGGAAGGTCTCGGGTTCTTGGGGAGAGCAGAGGTGGGGGTGAGTGGTGGGGAGAGCAGGCAGCAGCCATCCTGATCCTTTTTACTCTCTAGTAGAGTGAGCCAACACAGCCTCTCGAGTCAAGCAGATCTGCATTTCAGTTCCAGTGCCACCATTTCTTAACCTCTTTGAGCCCCAGTTCCTCTGAGGTAAGATAGGGGTTAAATGATAGAATGTATGTAAAGCATGTAACAGGATGAGTAGTTCTCATTCTTGACCGTTTCTAAGGCATGATAGAGAAGTGAAGAGGGCAGCTCTGGGGCTAGACTACCAGGCTTCGAATCCAGGCTCTAAGCAGAGAGGTGCAACCCACCGTCTACCAAAGGCAAAGCAGCTGGGAGAGCCAAGGTACAACAAAAGCAGGCCTTAGACCTCTCCTGCTTTGTCCTGTTGAGACCAGGGCTAACCAAAACCTCTTTAAAACGAATATAATACACCAGTGAAGAATGCCTAAGAGTTGATTGCAAAGAAACCTACATGTTCATATAGCACATTACCTGGATTCACACTTTTAGAAGGCTTCTAGCCTATCTTCAATCTACATCCCTTAACCAGCTCCCCTTTCAAAGTATGGCAACTGTTACTATACAATTGGGAAGGCATTCACTTAGGTTTAAGGGACAATGTATACTGATCTGAATTTATTCATTCACGAAACAGTTACTGAACATCCATAAGCCAGGCATTGTGCTAGGCCCTGAGAGTAGAGATGACACAGAACAAGCCCATTCTTACTGTAAAGTGAACAGGGGGTGGGTATGTGTACAGGTGGAGAGTGGGGTAGGGTGGGCTTCAGGATAGGCTTAACGGGAGTCAAGTCAGGTGGAGAAGACTTCTGAGGCTCCCTTTGAATCAGCTTATACTTAAGTCTGGGGGCTCACTTAAGGGGAAAAGAGGTGGAGAATATATTTTATTTATAAAAAGAATGTAAAGGCAGGAGAAGGCAACTCTCCTCAGCCAATACCTACAACGGATCTCTCTATCTCTCAGTTCTCACCCTACCCCCTCTCTTGCACCCCCCACTTAAGGCCTATGAGAGACACTTAATGGCATTTTAAAATTCTCATTCATGGCATTATGACTGAAAAAGTGCTGAACCCTGAGGTAATGAGTGGTCATTAGGGCTGCCACAACGATGAACTTTCACAAACCCATCTCCTCCCCACCCCCACTCCTTGTATGACACTTCATAAGCCAAAGAAAGCAGAGTTTAGAATTTATAAAACTTAACTCGATTTGCAAAGGGACATTTACAGGAGACCTTGCTTTGAGATATAGTGAGTATACTGGAAGAGCACAGACTCATAAGACAGACTGCCTGGGTTCAAATCCTGCCTCTGCACTTACTAGCAGTTTGCTCTTGGGCAAGTAACTTTACCTTTCAGTGCCTTAATTTCCTCACTGTAAAATCAAAATAATGACTCACTGCATCAGGTAATTGGAGGATTAAATGCATCAACACATGTAGAGAGCACCAAAGGAGAAGCCTGTCATATAGCACGTGCATAGCAAATTTCAGCTACTTATGCTTGGAAAAAATGTCCACAAAATAATTTTAATAATAGGTAATGATTTCTCCATGATTGGAAAGACTGTCATTTCAACACTGGTAAAGGAGAGGGAAATCATGACAGTTCCATCTATGTACATGTCAAGAATTTTAGCAAAGTGCTTTAGAATGAGCAAACAGACCAGGATGAGCAATTAAATAGCATATCTTTATAGCGTGAGGTATGTTATGGCTCCACTGCAATGAAACCAGCATAACAGCCTGAATTTATCATCAAATTCTATTTATAATCTAAACAAGTGCTTTGAGCAAATGGCACTCTCTGGGACTCTGGACCCTGCTGACTACCGACTGCCAACCAGCCAAATAACAGGGCAGCAGAGACACAGAAAATAGACAAAACAAAGGAAAAAGCAGAGAACACACATGCAAAGGGAAGAACTAGGGCTAACAAAAATCCCAAAATATTCTCTTCAGTGTAGTGCAGCATGGCTATGGGACAAGGCTTGATGGAACTCCGCTGGCCCATAGCTTTCTCACCTACACAGGCCTTTCCAGCTCTAAAACTCTGAGTCCACGATTCCAGATAGTAATTTCACAACTAAATACTGTAACAATTTATTATTTGGGGAGACATATAAAATATTGTTCTTACCAACAATAGGGGTTGATTTTTTCAGTGTTGGGGCAGATTACAGATAAATTTTAACCAAAAGAAACAAACCAGTGTAACAATAAATTATACCAATTATCTCCTGCTTCTGCTGATTTGAGATAGCAAGTAGTACACTATGCTATGCCAGGGACATAAGATTCCTCCTAGAATTCTCCTCAGGCTTTGAGGCCATAACTCATCTGCTTTGCTGCAAAAAATCATCCAGAAATGAACAACGTCCCATAGTCTGTCTAGCACACGGTTATAATGATGAACCTTATATAGGGATATTTATCACTATAGTGACTTTAATTAGTTCCCAGACTGATTACTGATCAATCATCAAGTGCTCATTAAGGAGGAAGACCCAGGAACTATTTGGTAGGTGCAGGAATGACACACTTGCAGATATGTTACATGCTTTATTTTTGACTGTTACATTTAAGTTAAGTTAGCATCTTGTTGAACATGCTAAATTTAAAGATAATTTTTAAATGGCAATATAAATAGCAATTAGTTTCATAACACTTTGCTACATTAATAAAAATACTTAGTGAAAAATATCTAATCTATCCTAAATAGGATAAATTGTTTTATGCCTTATTAAAATGAAAATGTTTCCATTTGAAACAAGAGTAAACTGTATTTATTAATCTTAATCTGTGCTAGCTCTGTTTCCAGCAGTTATTTGAGGAAGTTTCTAAATTAAGGCTTTGAGTCACAGAGAGGGTGGTTTTATTTATCTCTAATTAACTTTGATGAACATTCATATTCATCAAAAATTTCTTGAGCCCCCTACTATGTATCATACTTATGCTAGACCTTGTCCTATTTGGCTTCATTAACTATTTCTACATACCCAATTATGTTTTTATTCTTTATTGATTTCTGCTAGCTTCTTTATTTCAAAAGAGTAATTTTTCATAAGAGTAATTAACAGTTTGATAAAGTACCAGAATATCTACCCAGTTGACAATTATCAAAGATTTCTAACATGAAACAGATGGCATTTTATTCAGGAAGCCCTAATTTTGCAAAAGATACTTACCTTTCTTGCCTCTCACGTACTTGACTTGTAGTGGGATAAAAAGAGAGCTGTAAGGGCAAGGAGTTTCAAGAAGCCCCGCTTCATGTTCCCTTTACTTTTTTGTCAATGATTTACTAATACTCAGGCAATATCAAAGTACCCAGAGTTCCCTGCACAAGCAAGGTAGTTCCATGCATCTGTGCTTTCCTTCACACACACTCTGTTTTGGAATGCCCTTTCAATCCTTCCTTTACCACTGCACACCAGCTTCTCCAGGAGGCCCCCAGAATGGCTCCATGCTTGCACAGACCTTCAGAGACCTCTATCTGTCCTAGCACTGAACACGGTGTATGGAAATAGCTCATAAAGCTAGCTCCTTGATGATAGGGCAGTGTCTTAGCCATTTATGTCTCCTTTCCAGAACCTAAATATTTGTTGAAAGACCCCCTCTCCAGCCATTCAACCTGTATTATTTGGATGCAATAGAGATAGATGATTCTATAATAATTTTAGAATGGAGGCAACACTGTTTCTAGTGCTTTCCATTTAACTGACTTAGAGACAGCAAGCAAATGTTGAGATTTGGGACAAATGCTGAATAATTGCCTTCCATAAATCTTGGAACCTTATAAGTCACAACCCCTTTTCCATATACTTGCTGGGCAGCCACCTTCCAAAGAAAAGCTACTATCTTAAAAGATGGTTCATCCCATTTTTGAGCCCCTCTATTAGTAAAATGAGGAATCAGGCTGCCTGGATTCAAACCCTGGTTTTGCCTTTCCCAATTTAGGAAACTGGCAATATGAATAGTACTTATAAGGCTGTTGTGGAGATAAAATGAATTAAGACATGTAAAGCACTCGGAATACTAATTAGCACACACTAGATCCCAAACTTTTGTTATGTTTTTTAAAGGCCCCCAGTAGCCCTAGCCCAGCCAATGTTAATTTGTTTATTGTCACAGACATGAGAGGTTGGGAAGGACAGGGATGGTTTTTGTTTTATAGATGAAAAGAAACTGAGCTGCAAAGAGACTTGATCCTTCAGAACAAGTCAACAGAGAAAGTCAGTGATAGAAACAGTCATTCAGAAAGCCTTAGTTTTTTCAAAGCTGGTTTCCATAGGAAATCTTCAGGGGCCCTGAGGTATACATTTAATCTACTGAAAAAAAATTACCCAAGAGTTTGCACTCGGAGTACCTGTTAACCAGGGCCACGCTGAATACAATGGCAGCAGAAGCTAAGCAACAGTGTTCGGTGGTAAAGGAAAAGTACCAAGTAGTTGGCAATGTTGAGGGGGAAAGCACATGCATAATGAAAGTACACCGAATTTACTAGAATTTCAAAGGTCCTGCAACTTTAAATACTTAATTCTTTTCAAGGAAATAAATTCAACATTACAGTTGTATATTAGACATCTAAGTTATAAAGTTTAGTTTATGAAATCTTTAAACTGAGGACATAAGACACTTGGGATCATAAATGCCCCACAACCTTTAGAATTGCAGCATCAACTGAAATGGAAAGGTTGCTGTGGAATCCTTTTCTTTCAATGAAAAATGGTTTGGAATTTGACACATATACTCTATGCCTCAAATCCAATAGTTCTTACTCCATTACTTTAGAAACAAAACAAAACAAAACAAAACAAAACAAAACAAAACAAAAGAAAACAAAAAACAGCAGAGGCCTTTGTTAACCTGTTCAGGAAAGCTTCTGTTTTCCAAGTGCTTTTGGCAAGGTGGCTAACCATTTTCTGCTGTTGAGGTTCTTTACAATTTCATTTTAGTAACTCTCTGGAAATCTTTCAGCTCCTGATTTTTCCCTTCTCCCTAGATATGCCTCAGAGGAAAGTTCTCTGAACCTGCCTTGTGGTTTTCCTAACTCCATACTTTGGCTGTTTTTTCTGCCTTGAAAGCCTCCCCTGCCCCTTATCTCTACTCATCATTCCCCTCCCCCACCTTTTATCTGTACTAAACCCTGACTATCCTTCCCAGTCCCCTCTCTCTTGCTAGCTATATAACAGAAGGGAATATAGCAGATGGGTTATGAGCATAGATTCTGCCTGATCTGAGACTTTCTATCTGTGTAACCTTGAGCAGATACTTTACCTCTCTGTGCCTCACCTACCTCATGGGGATAGTGGGAGAAATTGAAGAGTTAATCA
>PVKH010047703.1:0-10272 GCA_004027955.1 Chaetophractus vellerosus | reverse complement strand
TAGGGAAGAAAATTTTGGCAGAAAAGTCTCAGAAAAATGGAGGGGGGTTTGAAATGAGCTGCTGCTAGACTGGAGAGTCCCAGAAATGAAAAGTGTAAGGAAAAGGAAGCACTGTGTGAGGAAGTGAATTTAAACAAATCGTAGGAACCGGGGACAAATATCTGCACAAAAACAAACAGAACAGATCAAGATTCCTGGAGGAGGAGAGTAAATAACCTGGCAAGTTATGAGAGGTTGTTATGTTTCAGGTTCTGGGGAAAGGAGCACTTACAAGAGCTAGAAACTAAGTTAAGCTTAACTTTGCTTATAGTAGGGCTTAGCACAAAGGACTCCATCTAGGGCCTACTTAATTTATTTAACAATTTCCCCCAGGTTGATCTGGCTTCCAGCCATTGAGGGTTGTGATAAAAATGTAAGGTGTTGAGCCAATTTTCAGTTACTGCCTAAGGTCTTGGAGTAGTACTTGCAGGTTACTTTCATGTTGGGCACATAGATGGTCATGATGCCAGTTATACCATTATCATCATTTTATGTCATCCCAGACATAAAGAAATAATTTCCTGGGCAAATGATTCCAGACATAAAGAAATCACAAATGGGTGGGGAAACACATTCAAAATCCTTGAGAGAAAACAGTATATCAGGGAGAGTATAATGAGGACCAGAGTGATAAAAGGCCAAAATGCCTATATCATAGTATACTCCTAAGCCCAGGACCCATGATTTGACCCAACTGAAATAAACATGATCAAATCAGAGACTTGAGGATGGTCTTACCTGTTTAACCATGAGGTCTATTTAATTATTTCATGCAATTTTGTCTCAACATCCCCAGAAGTGTGTACCCAGGTACAACAGTTGATGTTGGCAATGGCAAAAGTGTTTCCTTGTTTCAGCTAATAAGTAACAAGTTTGGCAATGCTATTGTCTAAAACAAGTTTAATAAATCTAATGACTTGCTGTGCAGCTCTAGCTCTAGCAGTAGATTCAGTAATTTCTCCTATTGTGATTGATAAATATCTAATCCTGTTTCAATTGGTGCTAACCCCATGGCAAAGTAGCAGAAATCTGCCAAAAGAAGCTAACCCAGAATCATTAACTCCCTGGGTAAATCCTGTTTTGCCTGAGAATGTAGATTGAGGTGAGTATTCCATTGAGAGGTTTCAGATTTATTATAAATACCTAAGGGACTGTGAGGAGACCAAGTGCACATTGCCCAGACATTTATCAGCTCTTAAGGTAATTTACTGCCCAGACAGATATCTGATAAAAATTTCCAAATTAAAAATATTGCCTGACAGAACAATGTAACTACAGTCAAGGTGATGTTGTTTATAAATTCATTACTAGGAATATTATCACTTGTCCTTAGTATCCAAGATCCTGTGGTATTGAGAGTTTAAGTGAAGAGCTGACCAAAATTTATTTGTGTTATGAATCTTTTACAGATCCACTAACTTAAAACTGAAAGTGGACATGCATCATTAAGTTAACTTCTAGTTTGTGGAGGCATTATAGTAAGTTTGCCAAACTCTTCTTTGATATCTTTATAATCCTCTCAACTAGTTGTATCTATAGTATGGTTGAAACTGAGCAAAAGCAGGTTCTTTCCTTCCAGTACACTTTAGAGACCAATTCCTAAGATATTCTTGTTCCAATTGAGAAAGTTTTCTTAGGATAGCAAAGAGATCATTGGTCTAGCAATGGCCCAAAAATCTGCCTCCTTGATTGTGAGGAGTTTAGGATTTTTATGGATTCAAACAGGGGGAGGTAGAGTGGTTACAATCACAATAGTAAATATACACAAACTAGTTTTCAAATAGCCATAAACAAATGTAATTTTAGTCTAGAATAAACACCACAATAGTAAGTATGTACAAGGTTGAGACTCATTTTGAAATAACCATAAACAAAGGTAAAGTCAAACTGGAATAACCATCACAATAGTATGTATAAATAAGGGTGAGCCTAGTTTGCCAAACCATAGAGTGAGGTTGACCTAGCCAGTTTCAGTAATTTCAGGTATTAGCTTTGGGCTATTCTATAATACACTGATAAAATAAGGAAAAAAAGCATCTATATAATGATTCAGTAATCATAAGCTTTTGTTCATTCTTAATTTTTGGTTATAAGGTTACAGATCCAAGAAAGCTTAAAGCAGAATAAAGAAGACCTTAGGTCTAGTATTCATATTTGATATGAAACTAATGGTGCTGTCTGATCCAAAGAGACTGAAGTATTTGGGATAAGAAAGAAATTTATTATGGGTAGAACAATGGGGCCCTTTGCAATGTGCATAGATCAGGGTTTATGGTGACAATTCCTTTGAAATGTAAAGAGAACATTCTGACTACCTTCTTTGAAATGTTCTTGGAGAAGCAGAAAATGGCATTGTTTTTCCAGGCAAGTGCACAGAAAAAGCATAGGGAAATATAGAGATTTTATGCATTGTAAGTATTAGGAAGATAGAGACTATGTGAGGACTTGTTTATGTTAGGACTTGATCTGCCACCTTGGGAATAAGTAGTCTACTTTGTGACATTTTCTACTTCCCTTCTTGGCTTATTTGATTTTTTAAGTCTCCACAATTAGTCCAGGAGTCTGATGGAATTTTTTTTTAGTTGAGTAATGTAGACCCATGGCTCAACAACCTGTAATTAAGTTGCATTATCAGAAGTTAGGAGTACTTGGCAGGGCTCCTTTTAATGGGGATCTAGGGCTGTCTTTCATCTGTCTCATTTCCAGTAGACCCATTATCCTGATGACAGATTATGATTAATGAAGTGTCTGTCATGTGGGACAGGAAAAGTGTCCTTTACTTGTTGAAGATAACCTTAGCATAATGCATTAAAGATTTGCAAATTGGGTCATGTCATGATATGATAATAAGTGATCAGTTCTCTATTTATTCTTAGAGATAGGTCTGCTAGGAACAATTTCATATGGGGAGAATTTGAGTTTCCTAAAAGAAATTCTATGAATAAACAGAGGGTCAAAGTTATAATTTTGGGACAGGAAAGGCTAAGTTCTTCAGTTAATTTAGACAGTATAATTTACGTTTATAATTACAGCTGTTTTACTAGTGGCTATTTTTGCATGAAAATATGCAAGTGCATTTTAAAAAATATTCAGGCTATGTCCTTTTTGTGTAAGCCTTTATCTTAATGATGACAACAGTAGATGGGAGGAAATTGGTAGAAAGGAGATAATTTACTGGTCCACAATTTTAAACTGGCATACCAGAAGAAATGAGGAACCCTCTTTGATTCTATAGCATGCTGAAATCACTATTAAGATCAGGGGTTCTTAACTAGGGGAAAGGTTTCAGGGGGTCTGTGAGCTTGAATTGAAAATTTATTTTAAAGACATGCTGATGCTGATTGTCATAAAACTATCTGCCGCTGCCTTCTGAGAAGAGGTCCATGGTTTTCATCTGACTGGTAAAGGGATCCATGGAAAAAAAGAACCGCTGCTATAGATGTTAAATAGAATGTCCTTGTGACATTCTACCTTATTCAATCAGTATGTGGTATAACCTGTTTGCAATGTACCATTAACAATTCTAGCATAAGAAGCATTTAGAAATAGGACAACATCTGGGTTCATTATAAGAACATGTATGGAGTCATTAATTTTGAAGTTACCAATTTACAGTCATGGGGTATCTCCTCATTGGATAAAGGTTGCAGAGTAGCAGGGTCAATAACATTGCAGCATTTTAGGTTAAGGTTAAGAGGTGAAGTAGAAGGATCACATAAGAAGTCAGTTTTCTGGAGGAAAAATGTTAGGACTGCTCAGAGTTAAGTTCTCTGAAGCTATAATTAATTTGGAAGTTTCTGCTGAATCTTTAACACAATTTGGGTAAGAACAGACAGGTACATCAAAGTGGAGGCTGTAATATGCAATAGATTTGGAGTTTCCTCTGTGTTCTTGAATTAACATCCCTAAGACTAGCTTATATAACTGTTTACTATGATTATTTCCTGTTAACAAAGAGCATAGATCCCAATTGAATCTATGGAAATAATTATAGTAACATAATTTAAGAATATTCAGTAAGAGTCAAATTCTGAAGGGGTGAGGCAAGGAGATAAAGATGAATGTTTTATGAATTATAGATTGCTTAATTCAGTAAGAGATCCCTTGTATCTAGAAAATAGAACAATAAAATATTAGCAGTAATCCAAAGAAAACTATGGTAATTCTTTATCAGTTCATTTAGCCCTAGGTAATTAATCTGTGTTTCATTAGATCACTGTTACCTCAAGAACCTATCAGCTCCTTCATTAAAATTCTGGAGATCTTCACTCAGTACAAATATGCTCTCAAAGTTATTTGAGGAATGTCCTTAGTTTGTGCCTCAGAGAACTTGACATAGTCCTTGCTATAGGGTCTCTGAGACAGCCCTTTATGTGGAAGATGAAGCACACTGGCCTGTAGCTGATTGCAAGAGCTTTCAGGAAAGCACCAGATTAAAAATTATCTGTAGATGATAGAAAACTGAAAATATCCATGGTTAACATGTTGCTGTTTTACAAAGGTGAACAATCAGATGGTGGGTCACAAAACATTGTTTTAAGAGTGACTGAAACTATGACCAATAATCCTACTGTCTCATGGCAGACTTATCAGTACTTGGACAACTCATGAACACTGAGGATACTGACAAGTCTCTAAGAACTTTATTTAATTTCTGAAATGTTTATATTAATAACATTTTATCCTATAATTTAGCCAACAGAAAGTTAGAAAATCATTTTAACTTTGATAACACTTCCTATACAACTGATAATAAATCAAACAAAACTAACCAGTCTATCACCTCTCTTTTTTACAAGGTGAAAGAGAAAAATCTTTATGATTTTCCAAGGACCTTCTGGAAAATCCCAATGAGAGTTTGAGATCAAGAAGATATTATTTATGGTTCAATTTTTGGAAGGAAACCATCAAAAGTTGTCAGGTTAACATTTTCATAAATAGCATTATGGGAAACTGTGAAACAATATTTAGTTCCTTAATGAAAGTGACTATGAAAAATTAAAAAATAAATAGAGGCAGTGGCATGGTGGCAAAAAAAATACTTTATATCAAAAGTGAGAAGACATTTTCTAAAGCAATTAAACAATGTTTATATAAAGGATATAAAGCACAAGATATATTTCTGATAAGATACAGAGTCTTTCCCCCTAAGCAGGTTACTCAGATGTTTTAGAAAAACCTTTTATTAATTCTTATTAAGAGTAGACCAATAATACAAGGACACTTTGTCATTGTAAAGGAAAGAAAATCAAATACTAGTTTTGCATGAAGATACTAAGGAAAATCTTAAAAATCTTATAAATCTATCAAATCTTAACCACCCATGACCCTGACAGATAAAATCCCTTTTTTGAAAACCTTCTACAACTTTCTATATCTATTCAGATTATCCTACATATTCCTTTTTATCATTCTATAAAAACCTGTCATTTAACTTTTAGACAAAACCATTTTCCATTCCCCTAATAAAACACATCCTCCGTGCCTTAGATATTTGTTAACAAAAAGATCTTTTAAACTGCCTTCAACCCAACAACCTTCAAAACTCAGTTTACATTTTTTGATCATCTTAAGGATCTAGTAGAGATAATGCTATATTATTTTATTAGAACACTGCATAAATTTAGGAAGAACACACCAAACTAGAATAAAATTATATGTTTATATTCTACTTAGTCTTGATAACTCCAAAGTCTTAGTTATTTTAATTTAGTTAATATTCAGTCAGTCCTATTTGCCTAGGGTTTGCCTGAATTATGTGGAATTTTTTTTTTAAGAAATTTGGATTTTCTTCTATGTATTCTCTGTTTTCACTGGAAATATTAGAAGTTTGCTTTTCCTAATTTCTGGGGCTATAGGAGTATTAATTTATATATAAGTGCCTATTTATTGTTAAGCCAATGTAAATAGAGCTCTTCAAAGAATTCCATAAGTTACTTTGGTAATACCATACAGAGGTAGGAAAATGTCATACATCAAACACATAGATAGACACAAATAGAGAGCTTATAGCTTCAATTAAAACTTATTTAGCCATTTGTAGACACAAAAACATAGAAATAAAGAAAACAGAAAACCTCTGATCATACACTTTCTCATTTGTCTTTTGCAAAGAGTCCTTTAATGAAACTATTTTTCTTGTATTATCTTTGTAAATTCTGAGTACTAAAGTAGGCATTCCATTTAGCTGTTTAGTTTTAGAGCTCCTTTCCTACAGTGATGAGTGCTTTTGTGTAATTGGATATTTCCCAAAATGGACATGGAAATTCCATATTATCTTTGGTGAGATTTTGTCATTTTGTTAGATTGATACAGCTTCCAGGCCCATATTTTTTTCATTTTTTAAAGAAACTTTAGATTATATAAATGTCACATAAAAATATAGGGGATTCCCATATGTCCCACTCCTTCCACTTACCACACTATCCCACATTAACAACATCCTACATTAGTGTGGTACATTTATTAAAATTTATGGACACATATTGAAGCATTGCCACTAACCATGGATTATAGTTTATAGTATAGTTTATGCTCTGTCATGCAAAATTTTGTAAGTTATGACAAAATATATAATGGCCTGTATCTGTCATTGCAACATCATTCAGGACAATTCAGATGTCCCAAAAATGCCCCTATATTACACCTGTTCTTCCCTCTCCCTTCCCACAGGACCTCTGGTGGTTACTTCCTCCAGAGTTCTTCCATTGCTAGAATAACAATAAGTTTATAGTAGAATAAAAGTAAGTCTATTTTAGTCCCTTGTTCTTTCCCCAATCTTGAGGACTTTGGGATGGTGATGCCCACTCTGCCTTTAATTGAAAATGGACTTAGATCCCATGGGACAGATGGATGGAACTATTTTGCTTGCAGTTGCAGACTCTCTCTCTTCCTTCAGATGGGTTTTGTCCATCATCATCACCTTATTAGTTGTACTGGGTGAGTCCAATGAACAGGAGAGTGGGGTTTGCAGCTCAGTTGAGATTCAGGGCCCAACTGACATGTGGACAGACCAAAGATTTAAGTGCCTTGGACATATACCTATCAAGTAAAATACTAAGTATAGCTTCAAATAGAAGGGGCAGAAGAGCCATGCATAGGGAGAAAACAACCGAGTCCAACTCTGTCACAATGGGGAGTATAAATTCCAAAGTAAGGCCCACTGTCAGGGTGCCAAACTCCTGAGCTGTCTGCCCTGCCTATAGTGTCTGGATGTCTCTAGAGTCTTCAGGAGTTCCACTATTTGAGGCACTATTTACTGAGGCTATCAGTGAGATCCTGCTGAGAAGTGCATAAGCATAACCTCTGGAATGACCTCCTGACTCCCTTTGAAATCTCTTAGCCATAATAACTCATTTGTATTTATTATTTCCCCCTTTGGTCAAGGTCTTTTTCCAGGTGCATTGTTAGTTGATGCTTGGAAATAATTCATTGGTGCCAGGGAGGCTTATCCTCCAGAGTCATGTTCCATACTGGGGGGGAAGGTAGTGTGTTTATATACTGAGTATGCTTAGAGGGATGCCACATTTGAGCAACAAGGAAGCCCTGAGGAGGTAACTCTTAGGCAACATATGCCAGAGTCCCAGAGTGTAGAGAATCAAAGTTTAGATAAGCATGAGGATCCCATCTTTATCATTTCACTTCTTACCTTGTGCACCAGACAAAGAAACAAGCAGTAGCAGAAATGAAACTGGTCTGCACTAAAAGGCTAGGACTTAGGCTGAAAATTTGAACCATCTCATCAATAAGATTAAACCACTAAGGCTAAAAATTTGAACCTTCTCATCAATAAGATTAAACCACTAACCCTTGAACTGACAGCTAGTGAGATCAGAGAGCTCAAACACAAAAATAGTGGAACTTGGATCTGAGAGTGACTCATCCAATAACCTTGGAGATGGTGGGGAGGAAAGAAAACACAAAGGGTTCGGCAGGCTTTTTTTCCTGTTTTTCTCATTGTCTCGAGAGTCATTAGTGGTCATGTATAGATCCTCTCCTCTTAGCCAAACCACCAAAAAAATCCAAATTAATTTTATGGATCTCATAGGTATTTAAAGCAATTCATGAATCAGACAACATACAATCCCTAAAATGGAAGGGCACTTAGAAGAGTGAGAGCAGAAAGACTTCTATAAATAGGACAAAGTAGTCTTAAAGAAAATAATCTTATTGCTTGACACAGAATAGTTTTCTTTATTCGGCTTAGCCTTGACTTAGAGGAACTAAGCTACAGAAGAAAAAGGAAGCTGTTGAGATAAGATTGGTAGTTCTCAGGCTTCAGGTTCTGGGATAGGTGCACTTACAGAGACAGGAACTTAGTTAAGCTTTAGTTTGCTGATGTGGGGTTTAGAATGAGGAACTCAGTCCTGTGTAACTTGATGTATCATCTCATAAGCTTTTATCACTTCTTGTTTTGATAAGAAAAATCCTAACTTCTTTCTCAAAATAAATTAGAATAATTTCCTCAATTATCCAACAAAGTATATATAAAAGTACCATACCCTGGAAAAAAACAAAACAAAACTACCTCTTAAGAGCTTAAGGACCCACCATGCAAATGTTTCATACAGTAGGATAGAGGCAAACCTCAAAAATTTGAAAGGGATAACCAATATTTCCTATTCAAAAGGAAATAAGGGCTGGTTGTATAGCCCAGTTGGTAGGGCACCAGTTTACCACATGGGAGGCCCCAGGTTTGTTCCCCGGGCCTCCTAATGGGCGGACCGCCTAGAGAAGTCAAGCCAATGCTGGCGGGGCATGCAGCCGTGGGTGGGGCATGCTGCCGTGGGCAAAGGCAAGCCCTCACGGGCGGGCAAAAAAGGCAAGCCCCCACCTGCAAAGGCAAGCCCCCACCTGCAAAGGCAAGCCCCCACCTGCAAAGGCAAGCCCCCGTGAGCAAGGCTGAGCCCCCACGGGCAGGCGGGCTGCCGTGCTGGTGGGAGACAAGCAGACACAGAGGAACACAGAGAAAAATGAACACAGCAAGAACAAGCAAAAAAAACGGGGATGTATATTAAATAAAAAAAAAAAAGGAAATAAAACCAGAAAATAATGAGAAACATGAAAAATATAATCAATGAACTAAAAATCAGGGGGGAAAGCTCTTATAAATAACCTTGGCACAAATAATAAAGTACATTATGAAAAGTGACAATAATAGTTGAATACATTAGGTAAAATTACCAGAGACACAAATCTAAACCAATATTCCTGAGATAATGATTGGTCTTGTATTGTATAAAATACTTGTATAAATTAAAATAAATGATTAAATGATATAAGTATCTACCTTAAAAAGTTAAAAGGAATAAAATTAAATATTATTCAATGGAGACATAGGAATTAATAGAGAAGCAAAAAATAATTCATTTGTAAATGAGAAAAATAGAAGAAATATCTAAATTTCAGGTGAACATTCCTAGTAGTTCTTTCTACAATAAAGATAGTGTTCTATATCTGCCTAGTCTATTTCAGAAGTCACTAGCTACATATAGCTATTGGGCACTTGAAATTTGTTTAGTTCTCCTAAAGCATTGAATTTTTATTGTTATTTAAATTTGATTAATTAAATTTAATAGTCACATATTTTTTATTGCTTATAGTATTGAACAGAAAAGACCTAGAATCTTGGACAGCACAATTAAAAGTAATGAAATAGGTTTTAAAAATGCATAAGGGACACAAATAGTCAAAAATAGGAAAAGAGAGTGGTGAGGCAAAAGTGAATACAATAAAAATGGAAGATATTTCTTTGGAATAAAAAAAGTGAATATACTCAGGACTTATAAAAGGGCAAGTAAATGTGACCTGCTCACATCTATTGTTTGAAGAACTCACCAGAACTCCAAAACTGGAAGAAATGTTGAGGTCAACTAGGTTCTGAGACAGATTACAAAAGAAAGCAGCACTTTCCTCTCTTTCCAAATTCTGCCCTTTACAGTTTTTTCTTCTTAAGGTGACTATAACTTCTATTTTTGCATACCTTTGAAAAACAGTCCAATCACATAAGGACTATATTCCAGGAGGTCACACCCTGATTACACAGATAACAAAATTAGTCAGTGCTTCATTCTGTGGGATACATAATGTTCATATTCAGTGGATTTACTGGATAAGTTCAAAATGATAACTCTCAGATGATGTTGGATATGTAAGGATACAGGTTACTGGGATGAAGAATGGGTGGTGGGAGTGGTAGAGTAGAAGCTACGTGGTAATTTCTAGAATAGGATG
>PVKH010047702.1:0-10293 GCA_004027955.1 Chaetophractus vellerosus | reverse complement strand
CTTTCTGGGGGAACCTGCCCTGAGACACCTTCCCCAATTACCCTTCTCTAAAGAACCTCCTTTTCCAACTCCCCAGTCCCCTCAATTACTTTCTGTCAGATCCTATTTCCTTGTTTAAATTTCTCTTTGTGGTCCCCACTTGTTAATAGCAGCTGCCATCACCTCTTTTCCGGCATTTCCAGGTGTCTCTGCTATGGCCACATTCCCATAATGCCCTGATCTTTATCTATTAAGCCAAATGCAGCTGGAAACTGCAGGATTAAGGTGCTGCAACTACTCATCACAAGGTCCATGTATATAATTGGGGCCCATGAATCTTTTTTTTTTTTTAAGGAGGAACCAGAGAGTGAACCCAGGACTTCCTACATGGGAAGCAGGTGCTCAACCACTGAGCCATCTCCACTCCCCAATGAGAGTTGTTTTTTTCCATTTGTTTGTCTGTTTTGCTTTTAGGAAGTTCCAGGGATCGAATCTGGGACCTCAAACATGGGAAGCAGGTGCTCAACCACTTGAGCTACATCCGCTCCCCCATGAACTTTAAAGTTCAAAATAAGGAATCTCTTCTTGTCTGTTTATATGATATATTTCAATAAAATTTTATTTGGAAAAAAAAAAAAGAATCTCTTATTGTAGACTTTCACTGTGGGTAGGAACATACTTAAGGGAAAGTGTGCCTTTTAGTTCCCGATTATCATATCATGTGAGATACCTATTGTGCCGTGTTTGTCACAGAGATCAGAAACTACTATTTGAAATAAAATGGAATTCTAGGGAGCTGGGACCATGGCTTTTCAATGATGCCTGACTCACATTCTGAGAAGCAAAAGTGTTATTGAACGTTGCTGTTTTTGCTTCTGCATCATGAATTGCAATGAAATAAACTCTGCGATGCCGTAGGCCACTCCATTTCATTCATCAGGAAGAGTGTGTGAGAATTTTAAAAAACACTTGTTATTTGCTGAGTGATAGGTTCATAGAAGAAAACCACCTTACTTATTTTGTGAAATAGCACAGCTGCAGAAGCCAGGGTAGCGTGGCCACAGAGGGGGACCTCACTCGCCGGCGTAAACCACCTTAATCCGAAGCAGGAACCTTCAGAAGAGGAAAGGCCAAAGAGAGTGGAGATCATTCTTGTGCAAGTAGGTAGCAAACTTTTCATTTCCTCATTCTTTCCTAAAGATTTCAGCGGTGTGATTAATAGCTGAAACATGTTGTAAAAAGAGGAGAGAAGGCTGGGCATGCACTTTAGGGCTCCACAGTGCTAGATCTGGAGCTGAAACAGTCAAATTAGCCAAGTCCCCCTTCCCCCAGAAGAACTAAAAACCAAATCAGAATCTCCCATTTGCATGCAAATAACAAGTGGGTTTTTTCCTTTAAATATTATTCTCCCACCTATAAAAGCAGCATCTGGTGACATTCAAGAATGTCAAAAATGCATATTTACTTTGTGTAAAGCTGTCTGTTGGCTGCAGTTTTCGGATAAAAGCAGTTTCAGAGAGGTTCATTTCCCTTGCAATTTTTTGATGCATGTCTTCATCCAATTTCTAAATTAAAACAAACGGTTAATGAAGCTCAAAAACACACACACACACACACACACAAATCAGACTTCCTTGGAAAGCAACTGCCATTAATTGATAAGGCAGATTTTTAATATTAAAAGTTACATGCTTAAAAGGAAGCGCCAAGGAATTCAAGGCACTTTTATAAAAATTGATTTTCAGAAATTCATGCTTGCAGCACCCTGTGAGGAAGAATACTGTGACAGTCTGAAGTTATTTTATGAATCCCAAAAAGAAAAAGATTATGTTCTTGAACTAATCCATTCCTGTGGGCGTGAGACCCCCTTTTTTTATATTGCCATTTTTAGATATATATTTCTATGACTTTTGACAGATACATACAGTTGTGTAACCGTTACCATAATCAAGATACAGAATAGGTCCATCATCCTCCAAATTCCCTCATGACTCCAGAGTCAGTTCTCTCCTCCATTTCAGCCTCTCTAAACCACTGATCTGTTTTCTATCCTTGTGGTTTTGCCTTTTCCAGAATCTCACAAAAATCAAATTGCACAATATGTAGCCTTTTGAAGCTGGCTTCTTTTGCTTATAATAATGCATTTGACATTCACCCATGTTCATGCATGTATCAGTGGTTTGTTTCTTCTTATTGCTGAGTAGTATTCCCTGGTATAGAAGTACCATGGTTCATGGTTTTACTAATGGGAGACATATTATCATCGATATTGCCTTAAATCAGGCACATTACAGAAATTTGAAATTTTATAAGAATGTACTTTGGAATAAAAAAGATGAGAAAAGTTTTCTTAGACATAATCCAATGAAAAATCAGTTGTGAAATTCCCTTCCCCCATGCCCGCACAATATTTTGGCCTTGAAGAGAATGATTTCATTGGCCACGTAGAGTCAAAGTGAAGGTGGCTTTTGAAAGCATCAACCATATTCATAATCTTCTTACTGGCCACATGGCACAGCAAACTATTTTAGGACTGACTTGGTTAACTCTGAGTGTCAAAAAGGTTAAGGACTAAGTCACAAAATTAGATCAGGAACAAGCTGGATTCCAGAATTGGTCAGGAAGATGCCCCAGCTAAAAGGTATGACATTGACGGTCAGACATGATAGATGGACAGAAACACACACCTACATATTACTGCATAGGGATTAATCGCTGTATAAAATGGAAGTGTGGCTTTCACCCTTATGCTATGACGTAACAGAACACCCTAGGATCTATGCTCAAGAAGTCAAGGGAAGGGAAGCAGATGTGGCTCCAGTGATTGGGCTCCCGTCTACCATATGGGAGAGGTCCAGGGTTCGATTCCTGGGGCTTCCTGGTGAAAAGCAAGCTGGCCCTTGCAGCAAGCTGGCCTGAACAGAGCTGGCCCACACAGAGTGCCAGCCCGCATGGAGAGCTGGCACAGCAAGATGACACAACAAAAAGAGACACAGAAGAGAGACAATATGAGACTCAGCTGACCAGGGAGCTGAGGTGGCGCAAGAGATTCAGTGCCACTCTCCACTCCAGAAGGTCCCAGGATCGGTTCCTTGTGCTGCCTAGAGAGAAGACAAGCAGACACAGAACACGCAGAGAGCAGACAGTGAGTTCAAAACAATGAGAGGGGAGGGGAATAAATAAATAAATAAATCTTTTGAAAAAAAAAGAAGTCAAGGGAAGTGTACTGTCTAGTCTGGTTCAGTTGGACTAGCCTCTCTATATGGAATGGACCCTCAGGCAGCTTTGACCATGCTCCCTCTCTTATTTGATGCAGGACTTTAGACATATGGTGGAATCTGAAGTAAGACCTGAGTGTCCACAGTTGACTTCCTCATTACCACTGTTGATTTTCTGAGTACTGAGCTGGCATCCTCCTCTTTCAGTCAACACATATTCATCAAGCAATTTCTATGTGTCCTTCCCAGAGCCCAGCACTAGGGATACGAGAACAAACAAGGCTACCATGGTACCTGTCTACATACATTCTGTTGGGGGAACAGTCAAAATCAAGTAATTGAACAAATAACTGAAACAATTATAGATCGTGATAAGTACAAAGGAAGAAATGAACAAAGAGCTGAGAAAACATCTAAAATAGGTGAGAATGAAGTTTGTGAGACCCTTTTGATTGGACTATGCCAGTGAGGCATGACTCAGGTTGCGTGTCTGCCCTCTTGCTGGATCTTATATAAATGGAGCCACACAGAGAAAGGAAGTTGCCATTTTTCATCCTGCCAGGTGAGAGAGGACTCAAGGATCACTAGCAGCCAAAGCTTAAGCACAAAGCTCCCAAGAGGCTGAGTCCACAGAGCAGTTCAAGGCTGAAGAGATGAGCCATATGCCTGACATCCCACAGCTGGGCTCGGGAAGAAAATGGAGTAGCTGAGACTGAGAGAGGTGGCCCAGAAAGAGACAAGCACCATGCCTAGTTGCCCACAGCTGAGCTCCAGGAGACAGTAGATTCTGGAGGGGAAAACAGGGACCTCAGCACAGATTGGCTGCCATCTTCACCATGTGGCAGGACACCAGGATCAATAGTATCTGACTTTGGTGAGAAAGCATCTCTCATGGTGCTTTGATCTGGACATTTCATGGCCTCGGAACTGTAAACTTCTACCCTAAATAAAATCCCCATTATAAATACCAACCCATCTCTGGGACTTTGCATCAGTAGCCCTGTGGCAAACTAACACAAGTACTAAGCTAGCACGGACTCTGAAAAACCAACCAGCCTGGCTTCTATCTTTTGGCAGATCATTACCTACTCTATCATACAGCATCTATTCTCTCCTAAAAGTCTCCACACATGGAAATGCCACAATCTCCCTTTCTGTTGCATATGTTGGATGGGCAGGCTGGATGGCTCCTCCTCTGGATCTTTGCATGTTCACTCCCTCTTGAGGGTCAGGCCTCAGGTCAGAGGTCACCTCCTCCAGGAGACCTTCCCAGACCACTTTATCCAAAAGTGCTGTCTCCTCCCCAACACTTAGAACACTTGAAATTACCTGGTGTGTCCCTTTACTGTCTACATTCTTAGCTCTGTAAGGGCACAGGCTATGCTGACCTGCTTTATCCTGAGCCTAGAACAATGCCTGGTACGCATCCCAGGGTGATAGGAGATCTATGTGCTGAATGAATAAATACATTATTAATTTTCATCCTTATGGTAAATTGAGTTACATACCCCAGAAAAAGCATTTTTAAAATTCTAATCCACATTCTTGTAGGTGTGATCCCATTGTAAACAGGACCTCTTGAGCTGTATTTTTAGTTAAGGTGTAGCCCAACAGAAAGAGAGGAGGTCTTAATCTGGATTACTGGAGGCCTTATAAAGGGACCCAGAAGTCTCATAAATAAGAAAAGAGAAGATAGTCACCATGTGACAGGAAAGCCAAGGACTGCTGGCAACTAGCACCGGAATGGTACAGTATTTGGGAAGAAAGCAAGCCTTGTAGATATCTAGATTTCGGACTTCTCCTAACCTCAAAACTGTGAGACAATAAATTCCCTTTGTTTAAACCAACCCATTGTGTGGTATTTGTGATAACAGCTCTGGCAATCATCTTCAAGATGTGGTAGTAGGAGATGTTTTCTTAAACCTTACACCCAAAGCACAAGCAATGATAGAAAAAAGAGATAAATAGGACCTCCTCAAAATTTAATACTTTTGTGTTTCAAAGGACTTTGTCAAGAAGGTGAAAAGGCAGCCTACCCAATGGCGGAAAATATTTGGAAACCACATATCCAATAAGGGTTAAATATCTATGATATATAAAAAGATCCTACAACTCAGTGATAAAAAGACAAATGACCCAATTAAAAAATGGGCAAGGAGCTGGCTGTAGCCCAATGGATAGGGTGCTGGTACACCACATGGGAGGCCCCAGGTTTGGTTCCCGGGGACCTCTCCAAGCAGGCAGACTGCCTGAGAAGGCAAGGCCGCCATGGGTGGGGCAGAGCCGCCACGGGCAGGGCAAAAAGCTGCCACGGGCAGGGCAAAGCCGCCACGGGCAGGGCGAGCCGCCTGCGAACGGAGCAAAAGCCACCCGGGAAAGGAAGCAGAGCCACCCACAAGCGGGGCAAGCCGCCTGCGCAGTGAGCTGACTTGGCGCATCGCCGCAGCAGGGGGAGACAAAGCAGACACAGAAGAACACAAAAAATGAACACACAGCAAGAGCAAGCAGAAAGGGGAGGGATAAGTAACAAACAAACAAAACAAAAAAAATGGGCAAAATGCTGGAATAGCCATGTTTCCAAACAGGAAATACAAATGGAAAAAAAACACTTGAAAAGATGTTCAATATCATTAGCTATTAGGGAAAAGCAAATCAAATATCAATTCACACCTATTAAAATGAAATATCATTTCACACCTATTTGAATTTGCTCATTGTAATTTGTAAGTATGCATTTCTGTGACTGTTGATTAAGTCAGCCTTCTCCACTAGATGTGAATTCCACTACTAAAAATTTGATCACTAAAATTCAGCTAAGAGCTGAGTCACTATTACTTAGTGATGGGTAAATATTGATTGATAGAGGAATACTGAAGGGTCTGGTTCAGTTGTAGATTGAAGGGAAAAGCCTGAGGCTCCTCCCTCCCCATCCAGGTCTCAATGAAGGGTGGGGTCAGAGCTCTCTACCAAGAACCACTGGTCATCCTCCACCCCCAACACACTGCAAGGGTGGAAGTCCCTAGAGAGTCTTGGAAGAAAACTACAGGTGTTGGAGAGGATGTGGAAAAATATGAACACTTATTCACTATTGGTGGAAATATAGAAAGGTGCTGCTGCCCTGGAAGACTAGCAGTTCCTCAAGAAGTTAAATATAGATCTGCCATATGATCTGGCAATCCCACTACTGAGTATATACTCAGAAGAACTTAAAGTAGGGACACACACAGACATTTGCACACCGATGTTCATAGCAGCATTATTCACAATTGCCAAAAGATGGAAACTACCCAAGTGTTCATCAACCAATGAATGGAAAAACAAATTGTGGTAGAAACATACAATGGAATATTATTCAGTTGTAAGAAGAAATGAAGTTGTGTTGCATAAGACAACATGGGTGAATTTTGAGGACATTATGTTGAGTGAAGCAGGCCAGACACAAAAGGACAAATATTGTATGATCTCACTAATATGAACTAAATATAATAAGCAAACTCATGGAGTTAATAGCTAGAATATAGGTCAACAGAAGCTAGAAAGAGGATAGAGAATAGGGAACTAAGGCTTAATTATTTGTGTAGAAATTGCAATAAGGTTGATTGCAAATGTTTGGAAATGGATAGAAGTGATGATAGCACATTATAATGTTTGTAATTAGTAGCACTAATATATGGGTATGAGAGTGGTTGAAAAGGAAAATTTAGGGTCATGTATGTCAGTAGAAGGAAAGCAAAAGCATGAAACATGGGACTGTACTGCATGGTGAACCCTCTTATGGACAATAAGTGTGGTTAATAGTAAAAATATAAGAATATTTTTCCATGAATCAGAACAAATGTATGTTAATATTACAAAATGTTAATAATAGGATGGTATTTGGGCAAAATTACACCTAGAGCAAACTATAGACTGTAGGGAATAGTAGTATATTAATATTTTTTCATCAATTGCAAAGAAAAGGAATTATGCTAAATGAAAGAAACAAGACACAAAGTACTAAATACTGTTTGACTCCATCTACACAAAATGTAAATATAAATAAATTTCTAGAGACGGGAATTCACTTAGCGTTTATGTATGACAGGGGAAGGATAGAGGGATTGAGAGGTGACTGCTAAGGGGCAGGTCCCTGTGTTCAAGGAGTTAGTGTCCAGTGAACACTGTCAGCAACAGTGACCACCACCAGAGAGGAGGTGATGGAGATATGTAGATTTAGGCAATAAAGGACTTCAAAGATGGGGCCATGAGGCAGACCCACAAAGAGGGCAGTCTGAAAGAGAAAATGTGGACAAAGAGCTTTGCATTAGGGAAGCTACTGGGTAAGTCACTTGACCTCACTTCAGTTCTCCTGTTAAATCAGGGATTGAACTGTCAGATATCTGACATTTCAGCATTCTGTGATCCAAGGTAAAGAGAAGCTGAAAGGTCGGAATGAGGTGGAATGAGCACCTGTTCACACCTGACTGGAGGGACTGCTGCGGAGCCCCAGCCGACAAGGCAACAATGTCAAGAATTAGACTCAAGCACTTCCAAGGCCTGTTAAATGTTCCCTGTGGAAACTGGTCCACACGCAGGTCCACATAACACCTGAGAAAAACTGGGAGCCATTCAAGACCCTGGAGCAGAGTCTGGGATCATAGGCCTCAATGGTGATTGAGGGGTGGTCAAGGAAAGCCTTGGCAAGTCTTCCTGGATTTGCCTCTGGGGCTGCAAGAACTTGCAGTGCCTGCCAGGCCTTCCTCTATCTGATCTGGCCAAACTCCCTAGCCTTCCTGTAGATCAAGTGTCTTTAAAAGCATGAAAGCTGGGAACCGGCTTTAGCTTAATTGGTAGGGCTCCGGTTTACCTCATGGCAGGCAGACCGCCTCGAGAAGGCAAGCCACGGGCAGGGCAAGCCGCCGCGAGCAAGGGCAAGCCCCCGCGAGCAGGGGGGCCGCCACACAGTGAGCTGACTCGGCGGAATGCCAGAGCTGGGGGAGACAAGCAGACACAGAAGAACAAAAAGCAACGAACACAGCAAGAACAAGCAGCAAGGGGGGGATATATAATAAATAAAATAAATAAATCTTTTTTTAAAAAAGCATGAAAGCATCTCAAATTGTAACCAAGTTCAATAGATCTCTTTGCAAATGGGCTTTTTTACACACCAGCAAAAACACACACTTCACTGCCAGCCAGCTATTTAAACCTCTCTGTGTTAGTGAATTGTACCCACTGCAATTTGAATTTCTATAACTGTAATTCTGTCCTCGGATATTTAAAATGCACCTGCTATTTGCCTGAGCCACCAGAAACAACAGACAATGTAGAAAGTTTAATAGTAGCAGCTCCTAATATACACTAAAGACAGCTGGACTTTCACAGGATTTCTAGACTGGAAACAAAGGGCAAGACAGTAGAGAATCATGAGAAAGCTAATACTGTGGGCAAAGCTTCAACTTTGACAGCGCAGAAACAAAAGAGACTTTACTTATTTATTCAAAATATTAAATTTTTATGCCAATAATTTTTCCATTTTACACTACAAGCTTATTTTCAAATGTAGCACAAAACAGTTACAAACCAATGACAATTATTAATTCTCTTGCTTTGATATCCATTTCCCTTTGGAAGTCTTATGTGAATCAAATTTCCAAAAGCAAAAACAGGGTCATGCTTGTTTTGCTGGGTTCCAGTGTACTGCAATCACCTTATGACCCACAAAAGATTTAGGAGATCAGAGAGTTAAGTTTTAAAATACTCCCACCTTGTGGTAGTTTAGAAATAGGACAGCCTAAATATCACAACCCCGCCTTATCCATCTGTGTTCATTTGTCCCTCTGCTGTGGATAGATTCCTGCAAAGGAAAAGCACCTGAGACAGAAAGTTCTAAAACCATGCAGGAAGAAGTGGGGGACTCTTCCTGAGGCACCTGGATTTCCTATTGTGGAGTTACTTATGTCCACACAATGTGACCTTAGAACCAAAAACCATCTGCAGTTGTTCCTAATGGTTCTTACAGATGCCTCATCTCTTCAGCTCCACCACAGAACGCAACGCTCATTTTCACTTCGTAGGCCACCAGCGCCCCTCAGGCCAATGAGGACATAAAAGCAATGTTTTTTGGTTAACTAGAAGTCCCACAAGGGGATTTTGTGATAATTAAATTGATTATAATATTTTCACATTCACTCAGCAGTTACCTATTTATGTGTTAGGCAGGCTGTTTTAGGAACAAGTCAGAATAGGCTAAGATCTCATGCAACTTGCAGTCTAGTGAGGAAGACAGCCATTGAATAATGAGGATAAGAGCAATGTGTGTTACCAACTGGGCAGTGCGCAGTGCCAGGGGAACACTGTAGTCTAGTAATGAGGTATGGCTGGTTGGCACACGGCCTCTGCAGCCACGCAGACCAGGGGTGGGATCCTAAGTCAGCCCATGTGACCCTGGGCAAATTACTTGACCTTCCTCTGACTCTGTTTCCTCATCTGTAAAATGGAGGCGATAATCAGAAAACTTACACATAGAATGGTTGTGGTGGTACATTTAGCACAGTGTCTGACTGAACTTGCCTGAAGTCACTGCTCCCAAAGTTGAGAGCTTTGTTCTAGAAGCCACTGAGGATACATAGGAAATAGAAATTCCCACATTAACTTCTCTTCCCTCAAAAACTTCATAGGAAAGCATTTTAATACGCTCCCTTCTCCTAGATGAGCCTTCTCTGCACTTCTCGTATCGTCTCTGAGAGGAGTAATAAAATGAGAGTTGGAACACCCTACAAACCCCAGGAGCCTCTCAGAGTGGCCATATCTGGCCAGGCTGCTTCTCTCTGAGGAAGGGATCAAGGATTGGACATAGCCACTGTTCCATAAGCCACATGAGTTAAGCATAGATAGCGTATAGTAGTGCCAAGGGCCTGCTTTTCCTTAAATATGTAGCCCAGCAACCCATAAATGGGATTGTGGCATTCTTTAAATTTAGCCAGGAAAGCTAGAACAGAAAGTAGTTCAGGAACTAAAACTAAGCATCCCTCTTTAAAAGTCTGAAGCCAAGCCTCACTGCTGTCACTGAAAATGATTATTAGTATTCAAAAAATAATGCAGACATGTGAGTGCT
>PVKH010047701.1:0-10271 GCA_004027955.1 Chaetophractus vellerosus | reverse complement strand
CTGCTGGAGGTGTGAGCTTTCAGGTAGAGGCTGGGCTCAGGTAGAGGCTGGGATTTGTAGCTGCTGGAGGTGTGAGCTTTCAGGTAGAGGCTGGGCTCAGGTAGAGGCTGGGATTTGTATCTGTGGGAGGTGTGAGCTTTCAGGTGGAGGCTGGGCTAAGCCTCGCTCCTGCCGAGTCAGGGGAGCGGAGCCGAGTGACCAATGCAGGGGTAGCAGTTGGACTGGCCACTGCTGCTGCGGGATCTGCAGGCCGTGAATCCTGTGGAACCTCAAGTCAAAGAAGTTTTTCAAAGTCTCCCCAAACGTGCCTTTAGTGGTGGCTCTTACAGAGGTGGGTTTGAGTCCAAAATGACAAAATGGGGGCAACACTGATACCGGGCATAAGCCCGACTGCTAGTTAAGGAAAAATAAGAGAGGCTCGTCGACAAATTATGCTCTTAGTTCACCCAGGCCAGGGAGGATCTCCTTATGTAGCAGCCAGAAGTGAATGTCCGCTCAGGTTACGGCTGTCCAGTTACCTGGTCTCCCTCTTCTGCCCGACCCTTGCAGCGCCTGCGGCTACGATTGCATCACTGGGGTTTTTTGTCGCTACCTTCAGTAATTGCAAATTTGACCATGATCTAGTCTAACATAAAAAACAACAACAACAAACAAAAACCACTTCTTTCCTTTAAAGATTTAAAGAAGGGGAAAAAGGAATTTCTAATTAAGCAACAAGATAAAAAAAAATACAAATGTCTGGAAATTAAAAAGAGTTTAATTCATAATTAAACACTCAGACGTAATTTAAATTACCATCTCTCAGAGGATAGTTTTCCTCTCCAATATAGTTTGGTTTTTACCAAAGTTAATAACATTTTAAACCCTTTGGAAATCAATGTCTACTATTAATAAACATACCTTTACTGGTGACATTTATAATAATTTTAAAATCAAGCTGAAAACCCAATTTTGGTGTGGGAAACAGTAAGAGTGTAATTGCTTTGCAGCTTGAGTATTTCTGTTGATTTACTAGCATATCGAAGGGTACTGTAGTAAACCCTCCCCGTTTCACCCACTTTGGCTATGACTAGTCTGAGAACTAGAGAGGAGCAGAGTTATTTAATCACCTGATTTGAAGTAAGCACTACGAAAACTTCAATTTGCAAATAGCATACTTTTTTTTGGAAAAAAGCTTCATGCATTGACGCTACTTCAGTAATCCCTATCTGTCCTGAGTGCGCCCATGCCCCGCCCGTTTTCCTTAGCGAAGCTACTTCAGGTTCGCCCCGTCCCCCAGAGCAGCGTCCGGGAGGGCGCTCAGTGCTGGGTGAGAGCCGCCGGCGTCGGAGTCTGCAGTCTGACCGGATGCCGTGTTCTCAAGTAAGCTGTGGGGATTCTGCTGCGTCTCTGAGCAGTGTGCGCATGTCAGAGGCAAGAAGTAGTCGTTTAAAAGAGTTATGCTCTTACGTTTTGATCTATATTGAGCTACATCAATTAATGGTAAAGGAACTTCACCTTCCCCCAATAAAAATGTGTTCTGTCTTCACACACACACACACAAAAGTGCAAAATAGACGGCAAGGTAGAAAGCGTGGCCTGCGATGTCAAGGGCTGGCGCGGTGCCCCGGGCGCCGGCCCTAACGTGGCACTGGGACCTACTGCTCCTGAGGGCCACGTGCCACACCGTTTCCCCGCCACGCTGGCCTGACAAGAAAGAAAGGGTCAGGAAAGCACTCAGCCGTGAGGACTGCACGGGCCCGCCCGCCGTGCAGCCCCCTCAGCTCTCCCCAGTGGGCCAGACCTTCTCCGGGGGCGCCCTGAGGCCTGCTCCTCACTTACCCTTGCTGCTCCTTGGGGTCTCCCCTCAAAACATCTCTCCAGGAAGAGCCTCCCTAGCCCGCTAGAGGGGGCTGGGTGCCCCCCGCCGTGCCCACGCGCCTTTCGAGTTCGTGTCCCACCACGTTGTAGCTGTCTTTGGACTTGCTGGTTTCCCATATCAGACTGCAAGGGACCTGAGCTTCTCACTTGTTGTTTGCCGCGCTGAGTGCCAGCTATTTAGTAAATGCTCGTTAAGCAACTGTCTCCTCACACTGGCTCCTGGCTGCCCCATGGCCGTCACCGGCTCCCGCCCACCCTGCCCCAGCTTGCTGTGACAGCCCCTCCTGCCGGCACACACAGGTGGCTCTGTGGCAGGTGCCGGCCAGAGGTGCCCGTGTGCAGCCGGGCCTCCTGCTTCGGGTCCACCGTGCCCCTGCCGCGGCAGGAGCCCCTGAGCCGCTGCTCCGTTACTTCGTTTGCTGATTTGATCCCGTGTCCTTGCACCACCTCCTCTGTGAAAGTTTGAAGCTTTTTGGGGATCCCACAAGAGACCATGTTCTTAAAGCTAATCCAGTCCTCTGGGGTGTGGGATCCTTTTGATTGGATCGCGGGGCCCAGGTGGGCCTTGGAACTCTTGCCGGAGTCCCTTTTGACTGGAGGACGGAGAGCAGAGGCAGAGAAGCCCCGGGAGGAGGAGAGGGAGAGGCGAGCCATGTGCCCTGTGGCCCACAGCCGCGCTCGGGAGAAAGCGAGCCTGGAGGGGAAGCGGAGACCAGACCGGCAGAGCCGCCGTGCCTCACCACGGGCAGGAGCCCAGGGTCGCCAGCAGCCGGGCTTCAGTGAGACGATGCCTTGACTTGGACATTTTCACAGCCTCAGAGCTGTGGGCTTTTTACCCAATAAGTTCCCCTTGTTGCCCCCAGCAGCCTTTAGCCGACTGAAGCAACCCCCATTCCAGGGCTTGGGCGTGGCCCTTCGGGTAGGAGGGGGGTCTGCTGGGCCCAGCCCCAGCCCTTCCTTATGCCGGCGGCTCGTCCCTGCGGATGTCTTTCTTCTCAGGGTGCTCCTGGCTCCTCTTCACGTGGGCCTTGGTGAGGGTCCCTTGCGTGTGTCCACCATGTACCCGGATATGCCTGACTCCTAGCCACAGCGGAGGCTCCGGCCAGAACCGCTCCTCCTGGATGAGGGGAGAGGCTCCTCAGTCCCCGGCAAACGTCTGCTCCCTCGCTCTTCAGGAGACGTGTTCAAGGACCTGGCACGGTTGCCAGGGGAAACGCAGGACACTCAAATTGAATATCAGATAAACAATGATTAATTTTTTAGCTTAAGTATGTAGCGAACATTGCATGGGACGTGCTTATAGTAAAAAGTGCTGTCCTTTCGCCCAAAACTAAACACTTCACCAGAAGTGGTGAGGACATTGTCATGTCATCCGTTTTCCTCAGGTACTTGGGCTTAGTTGAAGCCGTTAAGGATTGAATAACTAACAGAAACTATGTAAATTGTCAATAGCATGGTAAAATTGGGCCAAATGTTGCATGAGATGTACACATACTAAAAAACAAAAGCAACGTGTTTATCTAAAATGCAAATCTAACTGGCATCCTCTGTTTTTATTTGCTAAATCTAGCTACTTTAGTCATCTGTCAAAAGCACCAAAAAGAGCCATTTGAACACAAGCACATAATGTTCCCAGTGTGACCTTAAAATGACAGCCCCTGTGTGGCCCTTGATGACAACCAGACAGACAGAGTTGACTTACTCGGCCTGGAGGCTCAGCCAGTTAGCCCTTCCCCCGGTGCCAGGGGGTGGCACCTCACCTGGCAGCAGGCGCTGGCTCCTGACACGTCTGCCGTGCCTCTTGGTGGTGAGAAGTCTTTGCAGAAGTGCTGAACCCAGAGAGAGAGAGAAAAACCTAGAGGCTGCCTCTGGCAGCACCTCTTCCAGCCACATCTGACTAGAGCCGAGAAGTCCTGCACGGAAAGGTTTGGGTTGGAAGTTGGAAGTTTTTGGAGAGTAGCTTCTGAGGTCCTGCTCACGAAAACCTGAAATCCACACCTGTCACCTTCTGCCGCGGCGCTGATGGGCCTTCATTCCAGCCTGCACACTGGGAAGAAGTCCTGGTTCAGTCCACAACCCCCCACCTCAGCCGGGGCGGCCTTTATCCCCCATATACCGGGGCCTATGTTAAACCCGTAAGGATTGAGTAACTAACAAGAGAAATGTAAATTGTCAACAGTAATGCAACATCAGGCCAAATGGATTGACACTAGAGAGTAGACTTAACTTCCTTGCCTCAGTCCTAGCTGTTGTGCTGTCCCTGAGTCTCGTGGCGTCAGGACAAACCCTGCCACAGCCTGGGCACCTATACTGAAAGGAGAAGAGAAGAGAGGGGGCGCAGGGAGAAACTGGCCACATAAAGAGAGTGAAACATCATTAAAGATAAGCCTCAGTGGCAGTTTACTCGGGTTTTAGAACTTCTTGTTCTGAAGGTTTCGATAGGCTTTCCTAGTTTACTGTGACTTCCTTAATTCAGTAGATTAATTAAGGCAGAATTATGCAGTTGTCACTGCCCACATAGCCCGGTCCCGATTGCATCACAGACAGATGTGGGTGGAAAGAGTGGGAAGAGGCACCAGAGATGGAAATGGAAATTTCAGAGAGCCTTACTCTTTGCCTTGGCGTGAGCAGTGCCCATTACCATGGCCTTTGCCGTCATCTCGTATTGCCCTGGGAAATTGAGCTTCTGTGCTGACTTTCTGAAAAATGCTGCACGGTTATCAGTAGGTGAAGGGGAAGTGTAGCCCCAGAAGTCAATTCCCTGCTGTCAAATCACCTTTCTGTAGGGGTCAGAAGTTTCTTAGGATTCCTGATGAAGAGTTTAATAAACTTGGAGATTTAGTATTCTGCTTTGTGTATCAAGAAATGAATAATTATTACATACCCCATATTTGGGTTGGAAATTCTTGGACATCAATGGCGATGGATTTAAAAAGCCTAATGTACAAAATTGCGCTAGGATTGCTAATTGGCCCGTGGTACATTGTGAATATATGTGCACAAATGGGTCTGAGAATGTGGTTCTGGTAAATTTTCCTTTTGCGGGAATGAAAGAGTCAAATGATTTACCTTGGGCAACAAGCACTGCAGAATAATCCAGTAACTATTTTCACGAATTGTGGAAGTTACTATATGAAAAATTGTAAGCAACTATTTTTCACCTTCTCAGAAGACTGGAGAAAAATTAATTTAAATTTTAGAATAGGTTTTGAAACCTCCTTCTCAGGAGAATTTTACGGCAGAGGCTGGGAATCTGCCCCAGGTGTTTGAGAACAGGTCTGTGGAAAGATGGGGCACTCAGCCAGACGAGTCCAGCATCACAGCCGTGTGACGTTTCCCAGAGGCTCCGCGAATTCTGCAGGCCATCGCGCCTCTGGTCTCTGAGGGGGAGCGTCTTGGGGCCTCTGTAGCTTCAGAGGTGCCCCCAGCTCAGACCTTTCCAGTGAGGAAGCGTTATCGAACCCAAGTCAGCAGTCGTTACTCACCGTCTCCCCCACCTTCTCAGCCTTTCATGGGTGCTGGCCGACCGCTGTGGGACGAGGGAAACAGGAAGAATGCAATAGCATCTCCCATTAGCAGCCATTAGGAGCTCAGCAGCCACTGAAATAGATTTTTCATAAATTTCCCGGTCAGCCTTATGGGACACAAGATAAAGAGCAGTCGTTGTGCTTTCCCCTTTGCAGATGGCATTAAGTAACTTCCCTTGGCCACAAAGCTTAGTTAGGCACGGGACAAAGCTCTCTCAGTGCAGGCACGCAGTGTGAATTCGGGAGGCTGCCTGGACATGAGCTCTCGAAGAGGGCGACCGAGGAGTGGGCGCCAAGGACACAGTGACCTAAGGCGGGCAGCAGCACAGAATTCAGGAAAGTGGTTTTCTCATTTTTGGAGTCACCGTATTTCTCACCGACTGAGTTGGAACTTCATCTACCAAAGGAAAAATGTTACAGTTTCAGGCCATCCGACAAGGACTCCTTTTGGCCCCAGTAACGTCACAGGTGGGTGGCATTTGCCGTGGCCGTTTCCTAGCCATCCTGGACGTGGAGGAAAAGCAGAGGTCAGATGGCCTACCGTGGACACAGGTGCCACGTGGCTGCTTTGAGGGCCACAGGAGTAACCTGGCGGAGAGAGGGAGGAGGAGTGACTTCTGGAAGGAGATTGACACTTGATATGATTAGCTCTTCAAAAAAGTTCCTAAAACAATAATAGTCTTAGGTCCAAGGATTAAGGAGCAATATGTTTAATGATGTTCAGGTTTCGTCCAATTCTAATTTACCTGTAATACATTAGCCAGGCCATTAATATTAACCATAAACACCCGCAATTTTCTATTCATTCTCTCTCCCTTCCTCCCTCCCTCCCTCTCTCTCACAGTACATTGAAATGGAGACTGAATGGCCGTGGATTTGTGGACAGTACAATACTTGTTATTCTTGTTCCGTCTGAGAGGCCAGAAACAAAGGATCCCAAGCTCATGGGAGGAAACTTTCTGGCTACGAGTAAATGTGTCGTCCAGTCCTCAAGACACGCAGGCTAAAGTAAACTTAGACTCTTATCCAAAGCCTTTGCTGAGAAGACAAAGGAATGAGGTTTTCCCTAAAGATTGTCCTAAACTAGTCAGATTTGCTTCTTTTGAGCCAGGCATATTAAAGACAGTACAGAAATTTAGTCTCGGGAATTACTATTTTAAACAAAGGCCAGAAACAGTGGTATCTATTTTTAAAGCCTCCTCGTCCCTCTGCAGTAACCCAGTGAAAGTAAGCTGGAGTCTGTTTCCAGTGCAGATGGCTGACTTGATTTGCCTCGCCTGCTTTCTGTGATATTAAGTATATGCCTTGCCTTTCCTTAAAACCCCTTTTCTACCTACAGTTCTCTGCGTCGCTGAGAACTGTGCTGTGGCCTGCATTCAGGGAAAATTGACAACACTGAAAGAACTGTTGTAGTTAGGCTTCCCTGGTGGCACTTTTTAAAACCAGCAGTGGAAAAAAATAACAGGGCACTGGTCAGATGTGGTTTTCGGCAGACACTTCACCCAAGCTGCTCAGAGCATCCTCAGAAACAGGGGGCCTCCAGGGGGCCAGGGGTCAGTAAATGAGGCGAGATACAGAGATTTCACTGTTCACGCTATTGATCTGCTCTCTTCTCTGTAACATTTTAGTAACGTGGATTTCCATCTAAGTGCAAGGTCAGCTTTGAAGTGAGCTTAAAGCTATTTACAGGAAATGAAGCAAAAAGTGGGCTTTCGTGCATTTTGAAATGTTTCTGTTATTCAGGAAAAAATGAACTGTGTCATCAGTCAAAGGAAAACTAGATGCCTACCTTCTCACATTAAGATTAAATAAATAGCTACCCTACCAGAAGTGTGCTATTAACTGAAACGTGAGCGTCACCAAGGTCTCTACTCCCCAACTTTGCATATGAAACCAGGAAATAAACAAACAACTGTGAATTAAGGTTCTAAGTAAAAACGCAGCAGTTGTAGTTTGGGGATGGGGGAAGACTGCCAAGATGAGATCATCTTCATGGGTTTTCTCTCCCCAATATGGGATGTTAACTAGACATTTGTGATAGCTACACAGTCAACAACATCTTTAAATATTTAATTTCTTGTCAGTTGTTATCTAAATTGACTTCAACGCATGTTTGTGTAAGTGTGTCTATTACATGCATACGTGCAACTACATCTGTCAGGGCAGAGTGGCAAATTGAAGCAATTCTGTGGCTCAATCTGCAGGGGAAAAAAAAGGAGAAGAAACCAGTGGAGGAAAAAGAAAACTTACGGACACTGCCTTACCGCCTAGAGTTATATTTAGGTGAGGCTTAGACTTGCTCGTGTCTTGAACTCCGTCCCAGGTGTGGATGGATAGTGGCACAGTGCGGCACTGCCTGGCTCCATCGTGCTCCCCGTAACGGGCTCGGTTACCGAAGTCTAATTCGGCAGAGATCCAGCTCCCCAGGGGTCTGTTAAGGACCTGCTCTGCCCAGGCTCTTTGGTGCGGAGGGGCCGCAGTGCATTTCGATGTAATCCATAAGGTGTTGCTTCTGCCGTTGTTAAAACGATCCCCCGGTCTGGCGGCCAAGGAAGGGGCCGCAAGTTGCACGGCCAGGTGGGCCCGCTGGGGAGCAGGTGGCATGGCGGGGTTAAAGATGAGAGCAGCCGCCGCGCCAGGCACCGTGGCAGAGTGCCCGCACCTGGGGGTGAACTCTCGCGCTGGGATGGGCGCGCCCTGGCTCTCAAGCATGTGGCGCCATCGTCTCTTCTCCCCCAGCCCTGGACGCCGGAGAGGGCGGCTCCCGCCATTGGCGTGTCCTGTGCAAAGGCAGGGTGCTCTGGTTCCGAGACCCTCGCCCGCGTCAGGAGAGGGGTGCGCCGCCTGCAGAGGAAGTGAGGAATATGCCAGTTCTGGTCGAGGAAATACAGCCACACAGACTGTAAGAAAACCTGGCCTTTCAGTGTTCAGGTATCTTTATGTCCCTAGCACAAAAATACCATAAAATCAATGCACAGATTGTAAAAAGGAAAAGAAATCGAGGTTAGAGGCACCCTTCTTCCACCTGCTAGCCGAGTGAACCTGGGAGAATCGTTCACCGTCTCTAGAAACCCGTTTCCTGCTCTGTGAAAGACTGAACTCCGAGGCCTGGAGTGCGGTGGATGAGATGATGTCTGTGCTTCTCGGTGTGTTCGAGGAATGCCCGATAAGGCAGCCGCTCTCGTCCCGCCGCGGCCGGACACCTCGTGGCTGCAGACGCCGTGGCTCGAGTGCCCTGCACAGGCTCTTAGGAGCAGCACCTGTTTCTTCTTCTAAAACGTGACGGAGTGACAAAGTGACAGATGAGGAACTAGCAGTCATCAGTATTTGTGACTTTCCACGGCAACCGTTTCTATTTAGCCTCTTGAGCTGGAGGAGTTGGGACGTGCCGTCCACTTGTTACCCCCGTGCGGGAAGTGTAGGGAACATCCTCATAAATGTCTATGCGTCAAGTGGTTGGGGGCTTCAAGGAGAATTTGGGGAAAAGAAAGATGAATTGACACACAGCAAAATCTTGTTGACTCGTTTTTTATTTCTGTGTAATATTTGGACAAGAGTGTGGCTGACTTCAAATACATGAGAAACATGATCTTCTCGGCCAGGGGTTCCAGAGCGCTGAAGTGTTCGTGGATGTGGCGAGAGGAGGATGGCACTGAAAGAAGACGCAGTCGGTCTTCCTCCTCATTCCTTCACCACATTTGTGTTGGGCATTGACTCTGTGCCAAGTGCCGTACCAGTGCTGCGACCAGGGCTAAGACAGGCGCGGTCCCTGCCACCTGGAGCCGTCAATCAAGTAGGGAGAAAATAGTAAGCAAGTAAGCCAATAATAAGCAAGTTCAGCTAAAAAGGGGGCTGTAAAGGAAATGAGTAGGTCTGTGGCCTACCGGCTGTATGCTCGCGAGTAAGTCACAGGTGCATGGACTATTAGAATTTGAAGGCGTCTTAGAGGTCCAGCACAAAGGCTTTGTGAGCTCTAATGCGCTAAACAGATACAAAGAAGAATTTCTGGCAATGCCTGATGATAAACCAGTCCTACCTGAACACTTAAGCAGCCTTAAAGACTATTACGCACTTGTCCTCATTTGAACAACAATATATTCTTCCAAAAACATAAAACGCATTTCCTAAATATCCTGCATTTTAATATCGTCACTATTTTAAACTGTCTTTCTGCCCAGTGGCCTGACCTAGAGAGGGAAAAGAATCACGGTAGGTAGCGACTGTATTTGGGCTTCCCCTCATGTGCGTGAGACATTCACGTGGTTGAGAAATAACAGGTCTAAGTGCTTGTGAAACCTGAAAGTCAATAAGAAAATAATAATGCTAAATGAATAAGAAAATGTGACAAATATTTTACTTTTCAAGCTTGTTGAGCTACTTTTTTCCAGATGGCATTCCACAAAAATTGAAATCAGAATGTAGACTTCTAGAATACTGCCAGAACAGCATATTTATTTCTTATTAATAGAACCATTCCTACCCTAATTTCCACAGTTCTCTTGTAAGTTTTTCATATGCTCATCACTGAAATCATTTGGTGGGAACATCCCGTTAAATATAAAAAAAACACGTAGCCTCCCTCATTTTCATGTGAAAGTAGCCGTATTTCAATTTTCACCCTGATAGCCCCTCCGCAAGCATCCCAGAACGCGGTCCTCGTGCTCCGAGGTCTGAGACAAGTCTTAGTGGACTCCCACACGCTGGCCCACACACTGACGTGGCCTTCGCCGCACACTCAAATCCCCCGCGTCATCTTTCCTTTTCCCCACGTAGGGGAGACACATAGCAGGGAAGTTGCTTTTTGATACGGAATCCGAGCTGTGTATTGGTGAGAGCACTGAGCTGTTGTCAGGAAGCTAGGAGCACCACACCCCATCTCCCCTG